>PVJO010001519.1:0-171541 GCA_004026905.1 Hystrix cristata
ATGTTTTCATCAACATAACATTCCTTAGAACACCTAGCCCAGAACATTAGATATATTAGATCTTAACATGTTTGTTGAATAAAAAACAGAAAGGAATGGATGTATGACACATTCCTGAAGACCTGACAATAAAATACAGCAAAATATCATGGCTGAAGACTTGATACAGAATTCTCTACCTGCCTTTCAGTGTAAATAGGGGAAAGTGTATAGGGTTATTTATACAGAGCAATGCTTCTAGCGTCTGCAGCAGTTAACAGGACATTTTCTTCACTATATTTCACATTCAGTGTACAGTAAGACTGATAAGGGCTCCTGAATCATTAAGAATAACAAAGTTGAACCTAAACTTGCTGCTTTACAACTCCCACTGGGAGGGGGAACTTGAGAAGATAAAGAAAATGAGAATAGAAACAGATGCCTTAGTGAATTTGGCTGTGATTCCAGTCCCTGACGCTGACTTCATCAGTTTCCTGGGCCTTATCATTTCCTCTTCCCCCCAGCTAAAACATGTCCACTGAAAAGCTTCCTTACAGTAATAGCATTACAAAATGCCACGAGGTAGCAGGCTCCAACTATGCTAGAGAAAAACCTTCTCTGAAAGAACCCAATTAACATGAAGAAGCTTTTTAAAAGAATGTCTGAAGAGGATCAATCGATATTCATTTACACCTGCCTACATATCATAATCAACTGCCCAAAATATTATTACTGTGTTAGCACAACTTTTCAATCTAGAGTGAATTTTGAAGTGCACTATCAACTATACTGTCCTTTGAAAATGTATTTGGCATATGCATTGAGCTAACCAAACCCATGTTTATTACTGAAAAAACACGAATTTTAAGACATCCTTCTACAGACGGACATCACATCAAGTATTGTTAATAAACCAGGCAAATGACACTCAAAGCAACTAACTGAAGAGAAATTTTTACTAGCCAAAGAAATGGTTGGGGAGGGATATAGCTCAAGTGGTAGAGTGCTTGCCTAGTAAATGTAAGGCTCCAAGCTCAATTCTCAGCACCAAAAAAAAAAAAAAAAAGAAAGAAATCTCTCTGCTGTTGGTAACATTTCTTCTCCCTACCAAAAGCTCCTCGGTCTGCATGCTGTTAAAATTGTTCCCCTAAGTTCTGAAGACTTAGAATCTCAGCTGGCTTTCTGCTGAATATGAATAATCCTATCTTCCTCCACACTGTAAACAAGGTCCTTAAGTAGTTCCCCCAAGCTACCACCTAACTCACCTTCTACCAACCCACTTAATAGAATCCCATACAATGTCAAGTCCAGGCAGTACACTCTTCCTCTGCAGGGCAGATGGAGGCATAAAGATGGGCTCCCTCTCATCTGTTTGCTCTCCACCTTACTGAGTTCTTGCCTTGATTTCCTTGAGGACCCACCATTTCCAGCTGGAAAGACTCCCTGCCACCACAGAAACAGTTACTGTTTCATCCATTATATTGCCATACAGCTTTTATTTCTATATTTATTAACTTTTAAATGTAAAATGGCAAACATTTTAAAAGAATAAGATAATAAATTCCTATACTCCACTACAGATTCAACAGTTACAATATATATAAACTAAATCGTATGCCCCAAATTCTTATTACCAATCCTATCTATCCTATTATCCATCCATAAATACATCAGTGTGCCCAGAACTTTTTATAAAACTCTACTAGAAGAGGAAGATATCAAATCATATCCTAATTAATTTTATGCCTGTCTAGCTCTCCCAATTGAAAGCTAAGTTCTTTTCTTTTAATTAATGTTCGAATTCCCAAGGATTGAAAATACATACATTTTGTATATACAAAATATATGCAATAATATATTGAATATCCATACAATATGTGTTTGTTGATATAATTTATTTGTTCATTCCTTCATTTAACTAATTTTCATGAAATGCAAAACAGGGGGAAGCACTGTTCCAGGCCCTAGGACAGAATGGCAAAGTTTCTGCGGTCAAAAATGCTCTTCTCTAATGTGGAAATAGTAGTAAACCAATAGACATATAACACAAAAGCTAACAATGATGCTATGAAATATACTACACTGGAAGGAGACTGGAGAGTGCCCAAAGTGGGAGATAGGTATATGCTAAAGGGTGATGGAGGAAGACTTCCTCAGTAGGGCACACGTGATCAGAGACCAATACAAAGTGAAGGTCAAGTCAAGGGTACATCTGGGCCAAGGCCTTCCATCGGAGGGACCAGCAAGTGAAAAGATCTGAGGCGAGTGTCTGCTCAACTACTAAAGGAACAGGACAGTAAGCAAAGGTGCCTGGAGGAGGAGTTGAGGCTAGAGAGGCAGCAGTTTGAAACAGAGCACTTTCGGCTATGGCCATGGAATGAACTTCAGGTTTTACTGAGATGGGAACTCATCAAAGACCTTTGAACAAAGGCATGTCATGATTTGATGTGCATCAAGAGATCACTCTGGCTACCCCTGGAGGAAGAAGTGGCCCACTTACAATGCTACAGCAATACTCTAGGAAAAAGGTACAGTGGCTTAGTGTATGCGATGGTTAATTTGGAACAACAATCTGACTGGATTAAGGACTACCTAGAAACTGGAAAAGCATTATTTTGGGTGTGTCTGTGAGGGTGTTTCCATGGAGTATAGTGTGAGTCTGAGTGGATGAGATAGGGACAACCTACTCTCAGTGTGGGCATCCATAATCCAACTGGCTGGCACGGCAGAGAGAAAAACTAGTATCTCTACCTGAGAGCTGGGACACCTTGCATCCTGTCTTGGACATGAGAACTCCAGAGCTGCTAATCTTTGGATTCTAGGACTTACCCCAGGGAGCCTTTCCCCAGGTTCTCAGGCTTTTGACCTCAAACTAAGAGTTACAGTATTGACCTCCTGGTTCCAAGGCCAGTGAACTCGGCCAGAACCACACTTTCAGCACTCCTGGGTCTCTAGCCTACAGATGGCATGTTGGGGGACTTCTCAGCTGTCCTAACTCTACAAGCCCATGTATCTACACATACCCGGACTAGCAAACTAAATGGCAACACTGAATGCATGTAAATTGTGGGAAACGGAGACAAGAGCAACTCTGAGGATTTGGCCCTAGCAACTGGAAGAACAGAATTGTCGTTTACTGAGATGTGAGAATACCTGTGGGGACAGGAGTCAGAAATCAAAAGTTTGTTTTGAGATATGGAACCACCTATTAAATATCTAATTAGGCATGTCAGGGAAAGAGATGGAGTCAGAGTTACAGGTCAGAACTGCACATAAAATCTTCCAAGTCACCAAGGACTCTAGAGAATCCTTAGATCTGCCAGAGATGACTAGGACTCTACATAGGAAATAAAAGAGGGGGGTCCTAAGCCTTGGGACTGGTTAGAGATATCAGAAGGGAGAAAGTGATGCTTGAGTAACTATTATAACTAAGCTTATAAAATGGGAAAATTACTTATAAAATAAGTAAATAAAATAGGAGATACTTTTGTGTTTGAATAGGGATATATTCTCTTCATGTGAAATCCTGTATCATATATATCATAAATAGAAAATACATCCTCCTGTTATGAATTATCAAGCAATACTATCTCATATAAAAATTTAAAAATACTAATTCCTTAACACACGTAAGAAAAATTATCTTCCCAAACTGAAATCTGAAAAATAGTTTTACCTGGTTTTAGCTGTACATACAAGGTGACTTCAATGAATCCATTTAGCTTTAAATGTGAACTAAGTAAAAACATTTTTAATTTGTTCATGTGCTGGTTGATTATTGCTTGAATGATAAATTTTATTTTTTAATAAATGGGTTGCTTTGAGATTCTCTTGGCAGAACTCATGAGAGGTAGTCGTAAGCCTCAAATGTTTTAAGATCTGTATTTTTCTTGGTTAAACCAAAGACTGTACTTATTAATTTTTAAAACTATAATTATTCAATATAGTACTAGAAACAATTAGCCAAGTCCATCCAGTTGTTAACAAGACAAATCTAAGGAGTCATATCTGTTCGAATAGTTAAACTGAAATTATTATTTATAAAAATCTGACTTTGACTAGCTCATCTCTGTATCTGTCATTATGCTTTTCAGTCTGTGTGTGGTCTGCTGGAGGTAGCAAAAAGTGTTGTATGGGCACCAACGGAAGAATGTATGGAACAATGGAAGAATGGAAGGATGGAAGAATGTACAAGAAAATTCTCCTGTTCTCTACACTTGAGCCCAAAGCAAAGTAATAGAGAAAACAAATAAAAATATTGAAAAGAATTTTGTCCAGACTGATGCACAGCAAAAGCATCTAGAACCAACCAGAACAGAAATTAGGTGAAAAAGAGGAGCTAGAAGTTAAGATAATGCTTGCACGGCCAGGCATGGTGGCACACGCCTGTAATCTCAGCACTCGGGAAGCTGAGGCAGGAAAATCACTGTGAGTTCAAGGACAGCCTCGGCTACACACTGAGTTTGAGACTGACCTAGACTACATGGTGAAACCCTGTCTCAAAAAAACCACAAAAAAAGAGAAAAAAAAAAAGTGTTTGTACAAGCCTCTTCACCCTTGGACTACGCCATACCACTATACCAGTGCAGGCTGGGAGGTCCCCACAGTCCTTTGCCAAGTTCCTTTACATCACAGCAGAAGACACTAAGAGTGGTTAACAGCTGCTCTCCCTCCTCAAGGACGTTTTAAAGAAATCCATGTTTTCCAACAGAGTTTTACATAATAAACATTTTGCATGACGAAAAAAAAAAGAAAAAGAAAAAGAAACTGAAGTAAAAGAAACACAAAGAATATGAGAGATTCGGCAAACAAATTTAAAAGATGAAAGTATTCTTAAGGAATCCTGGAAGCCCACTGAAAATAAGATACCATACGGGAAAAAAATTTAAGAAAATGAAAGTATTCAAGACTCCTTGAATTTCACTGCAAAGAGCAAATCATGCACGTATCTAGTTTCTAGTTCATTTCTCTCAGCAGTTGATTGTTGTAGTAAAACTAAAAATTTCTCAGAAGGGAAGGGATCTCAAATGTGATAGCTAAAACGAAGTTATGCATTTGATCATCCGATGATTTTAACACTGACAGAATGACCTTGATAATTTATTAATACATGTATCTTTAAATGTTAAGTTTTGGGCTTGATACTGAGAACACCTCACAGCTGCACGACTATCTACATAATCTTCTGTAGTCTTTGATGGAAGCATTTGACACAGTAGCTCTGAAACCACGCAGGACCAGCATAAAACACTCCTGGAATTGAAACTGTAGCACCTAATTATTCAGTACTATTAAGATTAATGAGTCTTTTACTCTTGCTCTTATGGCCAGAAACACACGGCCAGAATTAATTTGGATTTCCATGGACATGTTTCACGGATCAGCAGCCACCAGGAGAACAGCCACATGGCCCCCACATTCCCGTCTCAGGGCGTGCAGCAGCAGAAGACTGCAAGCTTATCCAGCACTCTGTAACTTCATTTCTGTTCGTCACAGAACTGCTACTCATCCCCTGCAACAGGCGGAACTTGCCCAGTTCCCAGAGCTCCGTTTCCCAAGTCCCAGGGTTTCTGACGCGGCCTGGTTCATGCACTGTAAGATGACTCATATGTGTCCATAAATATGTACTTGATTCTAGGAGTCCGCCAAGCACAACGGACTCTAATGAATTTGGAGAAAGTATCACTACACTCGGCGTATTTTGTGTATGCGTGTATTCAGGTATTTCCCACTGTATCACACTGTTGGGGCCTAAAAGGTTGTAAGTGAATACTTGTTTCACAACATGTACATTTATTTGTGTACATGTGTGTTTGTATAATTTTTATCTGCCCTTCCTAAAATATTGAAGACAATCATTTATCAATGAACAAAGCTTGTACAAGTTTTCGTTTTCTTTTACAGTATTTGATTTTTACACCATCACACTAAAGGACTATAAAATGTGGTTTTGATCCTATATTTAAGTTTTCATTTAAAATCTGTATTAAAGTTTATTTTCATTGCACTGACATATAGGATACAAATTATTTCATTCACTCTTTCTTTGTATTTGTGGTATTTCTCAGTACACCATAGGAGCATATACATTTAATGCTCTAGGGATGTACCTTCTCATGGGATTTCAATTTCAGAATGGCAGTGATTGAATCTTACCCTCTAATATAACTGGCCCTCCATTAAAACTTGATAAATGAATAAATGAATAGTAAATGTTAGATGAATAGTAAATGTAGAGGGCCAGCAAGCAATTGTAACATCTATCTCTGTGGCCCCAGCCAACCTGGACAGGGTAGATATCGCCTGCAGACAAAGCCAGCAACCAACTGCTGGGGATTACTGAGCCACCACAGTTAGCTCAATCCATCTACATATACTGAATGAATGACTAAAATGAAATGAACAAGAGACCCCCCTAACCCTTTCTAGAAGAGTACTAAAGTTTTCTTTTAGGTTAAGTTTGAGGGACACAGATTGGCAAGTCTTTACAAGCTGTGCCTGACCAGGTCAGGAGCACAGGAGACATGATGGTCAGCTAATTAACAGTGAGAACAGAGTGTGTGTGTGTGTGTGTGTGTGTGTGTGTGTGTGTGTGTGTGTGTGTGAGAGACCTTGTGTGTGTGTGTGTGTGTGTGTGTGTGTGTGTGTGTGTGAGAGAGACCTTTTGGAATTCATCATGTTTACTACTCACTTGTTAACTGGAAGAACTTTTGGAACAGAGGGTAAAACATGGACACATGTATTTATACTGCAAAATGGAGATTCTATATTTGGTAGCTGCAGCAATCAGAGTTGGAGGACACTGAGAAACAGTGGGAATAACAAAGAATTTGGAATTATAGGAGTCAGGATTAGATAATTATGGGTGCTGGTTAAACAATTTAGGAATGGCCCTTATGCTTTAGGTGTGAGAAAGAGGAATACTTGACAGGAGGCAGAGAAACCTCGCTGAGAGAAATGCAAGGGCGAGCAGGGACAAACAGGCTGAGGAGGAACTTTATCACCGTTCTTGCTTCCAAGGCCCCAATTTTGATGAGGCAAGTGAACGGCAGGAAACACTACATACCTTCATCAGAGCTCAACCCACTTCCAGCCCAGGAGATGGAGAGGGTGAGAGATCTAGCGGGAGCCCCGGGCTTAGCTGCCTCAAGCCAACCTGCAGGGCACACGAATCTGTGACTGTGTTGGAGCTGCAATCAAAAGGGGCTCTATAGAGCGCCTCCAAGGAGAAAATGCCTTTCTCTTGTTGATATCTTAGCCTTCACTTCTACAGGAAAGGCATTCTGAGAGGCACAGTTCCAGCTTTAGCTCAGTAAGATCAGACCATCAGTCACCCAGGATGGTCCCACTAAAGTACTCAGTGTCCAAAATGAAAAGTGAATACAGTAAACACTTTGTTAAAAACATTTATCTTAAGAAACACAAAGTGATATACCTTGTGTTTATAAAGAGCAGTAGAAAAAAAACTCCTATTACATGCCCTACACTATATGCGGAGTGATCAAAATACATGGTGAAGGTTTAAATTTTAAAACATTAATACACTGAAAGATACATTACCACTTATTCACCTCCAAATACTCCTCCTTACCTCAAACACACTGTCCCATTGTTCTCACCACTTTCTGAAGCAGTTCTTGAAGTTCTCTTTCACGTGTGTCTTTATGAAGTCTGATAAAAAATATGCCAAACGCTACTGCTGAGTGCCAGCCAATGGAAAGGTAGGCTCATAAAAGCATTACCGTGTGGCCTTATCTACTTTTTTCACCACATCGGGCACCATGTGATTTCTAGCTCTTTCCCAGTGTCAAACATAAATGTTTAGAGTCATAGCACCTTGAACGTGCCTAATTTCCTCTGAAAGGTAAATGTTTTTAACTGATTCAGGACACTGAGGCAACCATGATAACACAACTCAAGACATTCATGAAAGCAGAGTTCCAGAACTGCTTCAGAAAGTGCCAAGAACAGCAGGATAAGTGTGTGTGAAATGAGGTGGGGTATTCTGAGTAGGATTAATGGCAATGCATCCTTCACTGTAATACAGTATCTGTAAACATTCCCTGTATTTTCCTATCACTCTTTGTACTACACTGCTTTATTATTTACCATATCACTTAATCCCCACAATAGCATTGTGATGTATTCATAACCCACATTTTATAAGTGAGGAAACAGATTCAGAGAAAATAAATAACTTGCCTGTAACTATGACAGAAACAAGGATCAATTCAAGCCAATTTTGTACCAAAATTCCAAACTCTTTAGATTAAGCACCAATGTTTAAGACAGTGTGACCTAAATATTTTTAGAATCAATATAGTTAAACCCTTACACAAATAAAATACCTATATATACAACAAAATCAAGAGCCAAGCAAAGCCCATCATAGTTCCAGATCTTAGTCCTTGGAATCACCCATCTATGCACTATAAAGGAAAGCACTGAAAGAACTGGGGGAAAGGTAGGGAGTCGGGCAGGGACACTTTACCTCCTTCCAAACTGCCAATCCATAATAGGATTAGGTTATTGGGAAGGAGGTAAGAGCTGGATGCATTCTGTCCCTACCCTTCCTCTCAGGCACTCATTCTCCCTGCCCACTGCCACGAGGTGGGCAGCTTTCCTCCACTGTGCCCTCTGCCGTGTTCCTGCCTGTCCCAGGCCTAACATCATCAGAACCGGCTGACTCAGGATCATAATATTTGGAACATCAGCCAAACTCAATACTTCTTCTTTTAACACATTCTCAGGCAATTTATCACAGCAATAACAAGCTAACACAGTATCTGCTTTTAGTCTTGTTGCCTTCATCTGAGTTTTACGATGCTCTGGAATTTTCTTCTCTTAGATAATAAAGGGCCCAAACATATCCAGAGTCGCCTTGAATTCTGTCCCAAGTGAGCCTCCTATCTCCACTCTGTGCTGGCTCCCCTGTGCTCTAGCCATGACAGGCCACTTACTATTGCTTCATCTGGGAAAAATGATAGTCTCCTGATTCTGCAATGGCGCATTCTCTCATCCACATCTGAAAGGCTACTTCCTCCAGGATACTGTACTTGGTCCTTGATTCCCTGCAAGAATGGATCTCTCCTGCATTTGTGCCATGAAAGTAAGGAAGAGATTCTTTCTCTCTCTCCACCCGCTTCCTCTCTCTCAACATTTGTGCATTTGCTTTTCATATGCATTATATTAAAGCTACTATTTTTCATCCACTGGATTGAAAATTTCTTTAAGAACTGTATTGAATCACCTCTTCAATATCTTTTAATATGGGTGCTTAATAAATGTGGGTCTATTTAGAGTATGAAAACATCTCTAATTAATTTAGAATGTACTTTCTCTGGGATTAATTTGATTCCTGAAATGGCTAAATTACTGAGATTGCTGAATATAACTCTTTACTTTTGATTTTTAAAAACTTAATGAAAACAAAAAGTGTGTTACACATCTGAAACTGAAACTCTGCAACTATGATGCCTGTTTATGTTCAACCAACAAATATTGGTTAAACAAATATTTGTGTTCCTTGAGACCAATGTATATGTGGTTTGGCTCAGAGGTTTTTTAAAAAATTGAAATATTTAAAAAATGAGGTATTTTATATGCAAATCCAGAGTTCTGTTTTTCTTTAAAAAAAAAAAAAAGAAACCTGTAAGGTCTAGGATTTCTGGACCCACTTGCTTATCTATTTGCATATGAATCTACTTCTTCAAGACCCTCCATTTCAGATGCACAGTGTGTGTGTGTCTAAGGACCCACATCCTGATCTCTGCCTGTGCGGAATCTCTCTTGCCTTGCTAGAGGGTTTTTGAATGTGTGGTCCTGGTTAACAAAATTGTTTTTCTTCTTTGCTAGTTTACTATTCTGTATGAAATGCTGTAATTTAAAAAATCTAGACTTTGAATATGCATTATTTTCATATTTGCTTCATTATTTGGCCTTTTTTCTTATTTTCCCAGGAGGAGTGTATCATCTTGTCAAGTCAGAGAGTTAGCATTTCATTATACTATATTAAAAGTTTGTATCTGAACAACTTAAGACTACAGTGTTCCTCTTAAAAACTAGATTCTTTAATTCTTATACTATGACTGATAAGCTGGACCAGGCATATGCAAGAATACTAATGCTGTCAAAGGTGTTTCCAACAGGGTTATAAAGGACTGTGTGTTTAGGTAACCTTCTAACCCTTCCAGGGTAGGCTGGCGAATCATCCACACAGCCTGATGGCTGGCTTCAAAGCTGGGCCTGAGGAGTGCCAGGAATGCATCCCTCCACCGTCTCTCAGTCGGTCTACTTCAATTAGTCTCGTATTTACTCATTTGTGCTCGTTCTCATTTCATCTTTGAAGGCTGAGACCGGATGTCTCCATCTGTCACAAGGTTAAATAACCAGCTCCAATTTCAGATTCAGTGAGCTAGAAAACAACTCTGATCCAATCAACTTGTAAAGGACACATTTATATAACTACTAAAGAAGAACTCCAAAAAGAAAATATTGCCCTTTAGGCTTTTGTGAATGTACGTATTCTATCTCTTATAAGACACATACGCACATTTTCATGAACCTCAAAAGCTTCCTGTGTACCCAGATGTGACTAAATGCTCTCAACCCCCAAATTCAGAGACCACCATTATTAAACCAACTGACTTCCTGGTGAGAGACAAAACGGAAATCTAAGTTTTCCACAATAATCCTTCCATGTTGCCATTCTGAAATACTGTCACTAAGATGGATCTTCCTCAAAGGGTCACCACGTTCTTTAATGGAGACCAGTCATAGGTTCTCTGCTAGATCTGGAAACAAGTTTCTTTTTCATCTGTCTCCTCATGTGCCAAATATTCAAGGACAAAAGTACTTTCTAGAAGGTAAGTACATTTCACAGCGTGCTGCCGAACTCTAGGCCTCAGTAGCTCAGCTGATGAACAGCCCTCGCATGTCCATGAGGGATGTTTGGGAATGTGACGGTCTCTTCCACACTGCAGGTGCACAGCACGGTGAGGAGAAGCAAGCACAACAGTGCACCCCACCTATCATCCTGAGCGGAGAGGTAGGTGAGGCTCTGTGGGCACCAATTTACTCCTCTTCGTTATAAAAATAAATATTCGGCAAAAGTGTATGAAAACAGTACGTCATCAAAACCTAGAAATCCAAATGTGAATGCATGCTTTTTAGCATTAAATTTCCTATTAGAGTTGTAAATTAAGGGTTTTCCTACTACAGACAGCATCCCATAACACATATCCGTATTTTCTAAAAAGCCTGACAAAGAATCAAAATGTTTGCATATTTTAAAAAAACAAATATATAAATTAATCCTCAAATAATCCACTTATTAAAATCATGTGTAAGCATTAATTATAATTGTTACAATAGTTACACTAATTTTTAAATTTTATAGTCCTTAAATTCAGTTACATGGACTGCCACAGTATTTTGAAAATGTTTTGTTACGCTTACTGTGCCTTTTTCACTAATAAGGCTTTTCAGTTTGCTTTCATTGAATCATACACTTTTGGTACCTGAGCTGGTGGTAACTCAAGATCTAGCCTGCTAACTACAACTGGCAACTAAAGAAATCATAGCTCAGAAAGTGTGAGAATTGTTTATTGTCCTGTAGCAAAGTAAGGGGTGGGGACTATATAACCATAGTTTTGGGCTTTACCAACCTCACTATTGAGTAAAAGAAAATTTTTTTTGAAATAGTAGAGATAAACTAAATTCTTAAAAAAAATCTACGAAAAGTTGTTGTACTTTACAGTATATAATCAGGAGGTACCATCACTCTGGAATAATCACACCTCTGGGGAAATCTATTTGCATGCTGACATCATTCTGACAGTACAGCAGTCAAATTAAATAGATCGGCAAGTTAGCTACCTTATCTCGTAGGTTTTTGCTATTACATATATCATAAGAAAGCAAATCCAATTCTTTTTGCAATAAATGGTGTCACTGGGCAATTAGGCAATGTAAATGCCAACAAATGAGGACACAAAGGCATTTTTAACACATATGTTTTTCCCTAATAAAAATACCCAAATAAAGCAATTGAGAAATTTACAAAACCCATTAATGAAAACAGAACAATCGTACTGCTCAGGGGCTTAGCAAATCCAAATCAGCTCCTGACTGCCTGTATCTGCCTTACCCTCACAGGTGTATTTTCACTTAGATAAACGTGCTACTTTAAAGGCGGGAACATGAGCTCCTGAATGGATTTTTGTTCTGTATCTCCTCCATATTTCTTTTTCAAAAACACACACCCACACACAAGCACACACACCTACACACTCCACTGAACCATGGAGGAGGTTACACGAATTAGTTTAATCCCATCCTGGCAGAATGTCACGGTTCAGACAAACAACAAAAAGCACACTGTTATTTTTGATTGTGGCTGAAGTACAGATTTTCCTGTCTTCTGGCTAAAAAAGATGAGCTGGGTGTTAATATAAAATACTACCACGTACTTGACTATTACAAATAAAATCAGGGATAAGAGTTAGAAATGAAAGACAAAAATCTACTTTTCTGCAAATATTTAAAATAATCAAAATATTGTTTAAAATAACAAATATCTTCCAAAGAGATGGGTTTTCAAGTCCACTGACAGATAAAATACACTATACACAGAAAGCAGGATAGTAAGCCGTCCCACTATCCAATTACAATAGGCTGCCCTTATATGAAAGCCTGTGTGTAGGCCAGGCATGGTAGTGCCTGTCTATAATCCCAGCTACTGGGGAGGCTGAGGCAGGCAGATTACAAATTTAAGCCCATCTTCAACAATTTAGAACTTTGCTAGACTGTGTCTCAGAATTTAAAAAAAAATAAAGGAAGGAAGGGAGGGAGAGAAGGAGGGAAAGAGAAGAAAGAAGAGAGAAAAAAGAAAAGAGTAGAGAGAAGAGAGAAGAGAATAAAGAAAAAAGAAAGCACCAGGGTTGTGATTTAGTGCAAAGGCCCTCGGTTCAACCCACAATAACAGAAAAAAATTTTTAAAAGCCTGCATTTGTAATTTACTAAAAATGATAAATTCTTTGGCCTATGTGTCAATGAAGGGAAACAGAAGTAAAGCTAATCCAGTGAAGCAGAATCTAGATATTGTAAATATGCCTGCTGGTATGTACTTTATGATTCTGACTTTGTATTTTTACAGAAAATGCACCATTCTAGGTATGCTTTCTTCTGGCTAATAGATGTTCACTACAGCCTTGTGTAGAACACAACCCCGGGATAAGGTCGGGGCTGGGAAAGCACTGGAGGTGAAGTTTGGCGACTGATACAACCACAGATGCACAAGGTTTCCCGAACAGAAGGCAGCACGATGTTCCCTACTCACACGTGGGAATCACCGTCCCTTATCCAGAACTGAAGGGGAAACATCCTCCTCCTGGTCAATTTAAAGCAGAGCACTTCTCACTGCAGGCCGCGCCCACCCAGGGCTCTCTCCCGGCAGCAATGTCCGGGATTATCAGGTATGTGACTTTTGGTCTCCAGGAGGGACAGAAATGGTTTTGAAAACTGACTTTTGTTGAGCTCTAGGGGAATCCCTAACACAGCCATAGAAGTCAGCTCACAAACCATCTCTGTCAAGAGCCACTTGTAGAAATGCGGGGAAAATCACCGAGGTTACCAACTTGATGCATAACAAAAAGTACTATGCCTTTAAAAAAACGTAGAGTTGGATCATCCCTGAGTTTCCAGCCTTTCTAGTGAGAAATGCAGAGAATGTCAGGGACCCTGAGGAAAGAAAAGCTATGAATAAAATGGCAAGTCCCTCCGCAGGCCTCAAGCCCTGAGAGGTTACGCAGTTCTGGAAGCCGGCACCCAGCGGGCTACAAATGGCCACATCCAGCGCAGCAGTGGTGACAACGGTCACCCGGCTCTTTCCAAAGAACAACGGGAAACTAGGTGAAAGCAGCTAACAGACCCACATCTATTCTCATCTATTCCTACGGGCCGAGCGAGCAGGGCCTGGCGCTCACAGGACTGACAGTGTCCAATCTGAACAGGTGGTTCATACTTGGCTTGGATCTCGGAGAATCCGCTGCTAAATAAGAAAGCAATTTAATACAAATACCAGGAAACTGAGAATTCTGGTTGTGATCTTGAATCTGCCATTTTTGCTTATGAAACCTTCGAAGAATCCTGTCTGGCACTCTGTGTTTTATTTGTAAGAGTGAACATTTTATTCTCTCATTGAACAATTTCTGGGTGTCGGCCAAAGGAACGATCTTCAGGTTCACGCCGCACAAGGCCCATCAGTGAGTTCAACGGGCACAATACAGACGATGATGGGTCTCGGTTTACCAGTATAAGCATGAGATGAAATAATTTCGCTAGAAGAATTAATGAAATAAGAGAAGGAATTACAAAGCACTGTTTCATGCACCCCTGGATCGAAATCAAAGGTTCTGAATTTGGGAGGAAAGGAAAATTTCTGGAAAGATGTCACATCTATTTTTTCAGAATCATTTAAGAGTGTTAAATCTCATCCAGGCCGGTACTCCAGTATCACACTCCCTCTGATGTTCAAATTCTGTGACATTTTCTCCACAGAAGGAATTCGTTTATTTTACATAAAAAGCACAGAGACTAAGAAACTCAACTCGCTTCATTTCATATGATATTAACTCTCACAGACATGGCTCCACAAAGTACTCTAAGAAACACTGTTTTCCCGAGATGCTCAAAGGAAGCTGGCAACCTGAACTTTGTTTCCTCTTTAAGAAAATTTACGCTTATACTTTTCAGTGACATTACAATTGTTTGATTCATAAAAACTGGAGCATTACAGCCCTTTCAGTATGACGTATCCTGAACAAAGGTAGCTTTTTATTTAGGAAGATAAAATGTCATGAGTTTTCCCCCCCTTGATCCTTTAACCAGATGAACATTGTCTTTTTATGGCACAAAGTCTTTCAAGAACCTTTAAGCCTAGAGTCAATTTTTTGGACCTATTACATCCAAATTAAGCAAGCCGTTCATAGAATACTGATGCTACTGTAAACTTTCTCAAATACTCACACATTCTCAGCGTAGTACAAAAATTATTCTGTCGTCTATAAGTCTGACTTCTGCCCCAACACTTAATTAAAATTACCCTTCAGCCTGAAGAAAGCGCCATGAACTTACCTTCTGCGTGTCAAGATGATCATGAAGACCTAAGAGGTGGTGGGTGCAGTGATGAATGGCCACCCCTATTCACCCACGGGAGAAGCACAGAGAAACATCCGGGTCTGCAGAGAGCAGCTCTTGACTGTCTCTGATAAGTACACTTACAGTTCAGTCTCTATGGCTTCCCCAACAGTTCCATCTAATTGTTTTTTCTTTTATCCTTTTATTTATTTCACGGAGAGTATCAAACACCTTTACGGGTTTATTACACTAAATAATAGTGCTTGACAACTTCTCTGAAAGCTATCAGATTTTCAGTGTATGACATAGTATCGATTTGTGTGTACCTGTGTGCGTGTGCAGTGTCTGCTTGTTTGCTTAAGACATTATTTTTGTTTCTCCCAATTCTTTCTACTTTTGGTCATTTTGTTTCATTACTGTATTTGTACATAGAAGAGACCCGGTTAGAGTTAATTAAGCCCCAGGCACCACACAGCTCACACACACAGGGTTGCACTATAGATCCGGGGGGCGCTGACATCTCACTATACAGCTTGATAGGTTATTTGCAAATTCCTTATTGGCCCTGACAAAATACAGAGAAACAACAGCGCTGTTTAGAATCACTAAGGATCGTAGGCCTTTCGTGTGCGACGACTAGAACAACCCTGAAGCTCAACTGGAATTACTTCTGATCATCACCCGATTGAACTAGCTTCTCATGCTCTGAATGTCACACAAATATCTTTTTAATCCACCTTTTGCTTATTTCCCATCCGTGAAAGATAATCTGATGTTAGCATAACCATTCTAAATGTATGGGCTTGTCTACAAGTTTTAAATGATGCTACAAATCTGGACAGGGAACACTTATCTATTTGAGATCCACACACCTGTCCGCAAGTGGTGGTATTTTTGGTAGCTGTGTATTAATGGGCATGATACTTGTGTATAAAACAGAACAAAGAACAATTGCAAAATAGTCAAGTGAAAGTTGGACCCGAGGACACAGCAGGAGGGACAGGCCACTCTATTTACACAGTGGCCTCGAGTAAAGCATCATCTGGAAGGCAGCAGGGCTTTTGCCACTTGGGTGGTGTTTAGGGGACACAGGCGAGGTGCGTGTCTGGGTATTTCCTTTCTAGTCACAGTGTACGAGATTATGATATCTAGACACTAACAATCTGGCATTTTCCTTGGCTCTTGATAGTTTCTCCATCCTCAATATTATTAAAATACCAATATTCCCCACAGGGCCACACCTTGAACCATATGTTACGAACCGAAGTCACAATGTCTAAGCCACAGACATATTTTAATTACCTGCACTGATCAGGCAACATTTAAAATTGGGAGGTTCTGTGCTTTATGATTTAATGTCTTTGTTTTGCTTAACGTTATGGGGCATCTTTTGAAATTTACTAAAAATTAAATGCCCCTCTGACTCATTGTTACTTCAACAAAATTTACTGAGCAGCTACTTGGTACCAGTCTCCTTGCCACACTCTGAAGTCCCTGGAATTCTTAGGAACAGACAAACAGAAACAAATGCTCTAAGGAGCTTCTGATCCAGTAAGGGGTGGACAGAAGGTAACAGCTGTGCACATTGGTACATCGGAGTGTGGTGGTGCTACGAAAACAAACATGTCGGGGAGGGCTGGGATAGAAATGTGCAGTCAAGGAAGATGTTTAGGTCGCTGCTCACAGAGGAGCTGCGATCTGAGCAAAGCCGTGACGGTGGCGCGTGAACGGATGAGAAAGAGGCCTTCACTCTGCAGCACATTCGTAACAACTTACAACACACAGCCTGCTTCAGACAGTGCTGAAAGCTTGATGTTTAAAAACATGTAACATCAAAGAATGAGCTCAGGCATTTCAGGGCAGGGTTTAATCAGGTCCTCTGGGAAAGAGACCCAGAACGGGTGAGCTGGGGACCAGTGGGAAGGCCTGCAGAGGAGTAAGTGGCGGGGAAAATCCCAAGCCAAAGCGGGAGCCCACTGAGGACAATGATCACCTAACCCGAGCAACAAATTCTCTCGACTTTCTTCCCCTCCTTCTTTAAGTCCACTAACAGCAGCTTCACTGACTTGATTTTATCCTCACTAAAACCACTTAAACCTGTAAATTTATCATGCGTCCATGCTAGAAAGAATTCTAATCTTAACTGCACTCCAGCACATGATGGATCCATTAACTTTGGTGGAGGTATTTAATATAATAAATTTTCAGGACTATCACAAAAATAATGCTATAGATACATGTAAATAGATGAAACAGAACCTCCCTACCCTTTAGCCACCCATTATCATCAGACTTAGCACACAACGTCAGGCAAGGACATATCTCTGAGCATCAGTTTACCCATCTATAAAACAGGGTTAGTAACAGCCCAAACTCATGTGCTTTCATGAGAAGTGAATACCACAAAGGCTGGCACATAGTGAGTTTTAATAAATATTAGCTCCTGGAGAGCCCAGCTCCAGGCAGAAATCCTGCGTGTGGTCCCACATTCAAATATAGACAATTATAAAGCTCAGCCCAGCACACTTCATGTGGGGAAGCCGCCCCCTTAGTCCAGGTGAGGTGCACTAGGTACAGTTTTCTGGAGGGAGTTGTAGTCAGCAGCTTAGCCCTCTCCTGCCATTGCCCTGGATGTTATGTTGACATGCACATCCGCGTTGCTAAGCCAGGCATCTCCAGGCACAGGCCTCCTTAGGGGACGCCTGTCTGAGACACCTTTTCCTCCTCACCTATCCCCTCTCCCTGCCCTGGACCTGCAGGTGTACAAAGAGGCAGGAGCCTTATCTGAGACTCCTCAGCAATGAAACAATTCCCGCCTACACTGTACACACTCGACCTTCCCCGGCACCGATCAACGGGAGAAAACAGACTGAAGCGCCATGAGTGCCTTTGCTTGTATGACTGCAGTAAATGAATGAAGACTGGATACTACTTTGGCTCACTGTCCTAACTAACCAGTCCAGACTAACTGCCCACTAACTCCCAATGCCAACAGTATTTTACACTTACTGTAACAAAAAAGTAGTGACTTGGAATTTGATATGTAGAATGAAAAGAATTCTACTTTTTAAATAAATGGAGCATAATCAAGACTCTAAGACTAGAAGCTGTAAGAGCAAGCGATACACTTGACACACGCAAGTATGTCATTCACCTTCATTTCTGCCGTGTGACTGGTTGAATCTAAATACACATGAGAGAGAGGGAGAGAAATAGAAACAGAAGAAATTCAGAGAATGTAAAAAAGAATCTGATAGGACTAATTTTTTTTTCATCTATACATACAAGTCACCATTTAAGTAATTTAGTTACACTTTGTGAACGTCAGTTATAATGCTCTCAATGAAAATAACCCCAAGAAGTCTGTACTCACAATTCCTTCATGGAATCGGATAGTACAGTCTAACAAGATGTGATATCTGCCTATTGTGCAAGCCTTATCCAACCTTTATAATAAAGAAAACACCTTAAATATGCACTTCAATTACCAAATCTAGACCACTGAAAAAATGAGTTCTAGAAAAGCTAAGAATGAACGAAAGGCATCTAAAGATATATATATTAGATGAAAATTAGAATCACCCTAAGAGGCTGATTATGAAAACCTAGCTTCCCGTATTTTTATGAGTTATAAACAGCCCATTACCTTTTGGACTAACTCAGGGAAGCCTGATGACACTGACTATACATGGAAACACACTCAACTCTGTGTGGGCTACATACACCGAAAACCTGTAACACAATGCCTAAAGACAGTCAGCAAAATGGACGGAAAAACAGGACCAAAAGATGCCACAAAATGAGCCAGGCCTAACAAGAATTAAATAGTTATCTGCTAGCAGGCACCTAGTTCTAGCTGCAGATCAAAGGAAAGTTTCAAGCTAAAAAGAGCATAGAGCCCTCGGGCCGCATGTGATGCAGAGATAGTTGACAGACTGTTCAACAGCCTGAATGTTGTGCTGAAAAGGCGGCACAGAAGTCACCGGGCTTCCGCCCCACACTGAGAGCGGCACCCTCACTGTCCTCGCTACTGAAAGAGAATTGCTAGGCCGCGCCACTCACTTCCTCCTAGAAGGGCCGTCCCAGACCATCGCCTGCCAGATCATTGTCGTCTGATCTTCACTAGTGGCTTTCAGGGCTGTAAATGTGACTGTTAATCTTGGAAAACACATATTCCTGCTTTACTCTAGAATTAAGAGAGAGAAATCCACAAGTCTTTGATTGGATTCTGATTACGCTGTCTGAAAAAAAACAGTTTCCTTCATTTTCTGTGGTCCCAGCTCCAACCCGTGTCCCTCCCTGTGCAGGAAATTCCTTCGCCAAAGGGTATGTTTTGGTGAGTGCTGCCTTTCTGGAACTGGACCATTTTTTGAAAATCTGTTGGTTGTGCCAGGAAAGTCAGGGGCCCAAATTTCTTTTCTTTCTTGCCCAGTGCCTCTTTCTCATACCATTAACTTGCTTGAGGTCAGCTGAACATTTTGAGACTCGGACAGGAAGGGCACTCATGCCCTTAATGTGGTTTTTTACTTTTTTCCACCAGAGTCCTCCAGAGCAACTCGGTTTGTAACTGCTGAAGATCTACAAGCAGCTGGCTTTGCCAAGTCTGCAAAGCCCTGACTTCTACAGTTTCTTTATTCCTTACCAATTCTGCTCAATGAGGCCAGTCCTTTCCTGAACTCATCTCTCGTTTTGCAAAACACGGCTAACAAACATCCACACACATCAGTGAAGTTCTGTTTTTCCACCTTTGTACTTAGAGCTGCTGACATATTGTCTGTCTTCCAAATTAATGCTTTATGAAATGTGTTGCTTCTGAATGAACCAGATTACCCTTTTTGTAGCCTTGGTCATCAGCTTCCTTAGTATGTCTCCTAAATATTAAGTTGATGGAGCATACTTATTACAACAAGCGGCCAGCTACTGAGTACTCATGTCTGTGTTAGGAGGACTAAACACTGTAACAGAGAACCATCAAACCTCAGTGACTTGACATTAACTTTGACCATGGAAAGTGTGAGCACATGTTTCTGACCCAGGAGCTCTCTTGGGTGGCTCTTCAAGTGTTCACAGTGGAATCTGACTTCCCTCCCACACATGGCTCGCTGTTTTGTTTCTTTCATCTCCCAGCATGCAAGCAGGAAAGAGAGTGCCAGAGAGAAGGAATGGTTTTCTGAATGTTTTATGGCCATGACTGGAAGTACTTTTACTTCCACTTGATTTTTTTTTTCATAGTACTTTTGCAATTCCATTTGCATTTTCCCTCCTAGAACATAGTCACCTGGCCTCACTGATGAGGAACAGGAAAATGCAGCCCAGTGTGTCCAGAAGAAAAATGAGACAATGTGAAAATGAACACTGTTGTCACAGTGAATATAAAGAAGAATATAAAGATGGAGCCTCCAGGTAAAGCAGACGGTTTTCTCTAGAGTATTTTTGTTTTCCTTCCAAATTATGGTTGTCCTGCCCCAAAATACTCAAAACTTAACTAGTATCAAAACTGAGACATTGTTCTTATGGATCTACTTTTTTGATCTATGTCCAACACTTTTCTGAACTTCCTAGTCTACCTCCTAACTTCCTCCTAATTCCCACCTTTACAAGTTACAGACCTGAATTCCAATGTAGCACCTAATTCCTTTCCATAGTCTTAGTATATGCACTATCCAACTCAGCTTCTCGAAGGGTCATTTCTTTATTCTTTCAAACATCAATTTTTAAAATATTTATTGCATGCTACTCTAAGTTAGGTACTCACAGTACCTAAGAATTGAGGATTTTTTTCAAGCTAAATTATGTCTCCCTCTGAAAGTTATATTTGAAGCCTTAACATCCCATAATTAAGGTTAAACGAGGTCGTTATGGAGAACCCTAGTTAAATATGATTGGTATCCTTCTAAGAGGAAATGCGGGTAGGACAGACGCACATAGAGGAACAGCCACGTGAAAATACAGCTAAAAGGTGCCGATCTACACACCACAGAAAAAGGCCTCTGAAGAAGCCAGTCTTGCCAACACCTTGATCTTGGACCTCTACACTCCAGAACAGTCAGAACCCAGCATGTGGTTCTTTGTTATGAAAGCCCTAGAAACAGAATGCAGACTTTACAGAGAAAGAGAAAACAGAAAAAAGTCCTTCTAGGTTCCCCTGCTGCCGCTCTGCACTCTGCATCCTGATCCCAACCAGCCCGGTTCCCTGGGATGCTGCTTGGCCTGAGCTGCCTGTAAGGAAAGTGCCCACACCAGTTTGCTCATAAGGATGGAAGGCTCAGGCACAGCCCTAAGTCAAACTCGCACAGAGGAGCCTCTACGACTTTCCCAGGCGGTGTTGTGGGTTGTAGAGTTAGCACAACCTACAGTGTGTAAAAATTGTGGCTTAAATATATGGAATTCCTAATACAATTTTTGGATGGGGGATATGGCTTTGAAATATTTAATGAAAAATATTTCATTTTCTGCAAAAAACAGCAAATACCTAGTTAATTTCCTAGTATCACATCAGGGTTGCTTCTTGAGTCCCACATTTCATGAGGCATCCTATCCAACAGCAAACTTTGTCTCTCCTCAAAGCAAGTTCAAATTTGTCACTTAGCAGCTTTAACACATCACCTAACATATAATCCAATTTCTTTCAAGTGTTTCAGCCATTTAAAATTGAGATTAACAAGGACATTGCCAAGGCAATAATTGAGTAGCAAAGAAGTTAGGCTTCTTCCACTGCCAAGAATGCCACGTTCCAACTCCTAGAGCATTATCACTAGATTACTTTTCCTTGATCTCCACTTTAATGGTAAAATATTTACAGAAAGAAAATATCTGAAGTATATCTTGTCTGAGGTTTGAGCTATCCAGTTTTCCTCCTGCCTCTAATCTTGACTGCACACCTACTCGATCATCAAAATTCAGGCCAGAGATCACATCTTCCGACAAGTTTTCTCGGTCCTCTTTTGCCGGCATATTCTCACCATCTGCAGCTAGAACTAAGGCAAACTCATGTCTTCTCCACACTTCCACCAAGCACTCAGGACCCAGGTCTTCAGTGCTCAGCCTGCAGGGCTCAAAGCAACCTCTGTAAATGTCTGCTCAATGAAGCAGTGCTTATTTTTCACCCACAAATTTTATATATTATTATTCCTAGGTGCCTGCTTAAAATTGTAGAAATATTTCTACAGTTAAAACTTAAGATTTATTCACTTTTACCCAAATATCTGACTTGCCATGAAAAGGTAGAAATAAAAACCTAGAAGGAGCAATAGATGGAAAACATATGAACATACTTTAAACCATATGAGTATATACTTGCTGAAAATGAACTGTGGTTAACGAGAAAAAATAGTCCATATTATTTTATCTCAACATACACAACTGAATTATTCAAGGGTCCTCCTAACTACCCTTTTTAAAAATAACCCTCTATATAGGAGATGTGTCAGTATATACTATTTTTATTATTTTCTAGCCATATAAAACATATGTTGAAGCAAAAGCATATGAATATAAAATGTACATCAGAAGTGAGTGTGCTACAGCCAATAATACAGAATGAACTTTTTTACATTTAAAACTATCACAATCAGTGACCAGGGCTGCCCTTAGGTAAAATTCCTATTTTTCAGCCCTTGACATGTTTCATGTGCTCCATCTTACCATGCCCTGCACTAGCTAGGGGACAAGGTGTCAGCTGAAGAGCAAATCAAATGAAGCAAATGGGCTAAGAGAAGAGGGTGGCTTCATGCAACGTACCAAAGGAAAACAGGTTTCTACTTTAATCATTCCTGCAATTCAGACAAGAGAGAGATTGGGTTTTTTCCCTCAAATTGGTTTAATCCTTTCAATAGACGCATTGTACCAGGCAAGCAGACTGAATACTAGAAAGGCACGGTGGATTGCTTCTTAAAAATTTCCTCCCTCCACAATTTCAGTGTGGAAAATGATTTCATTTTCAGTGTTTTAGCTCTGTGCTATCTGAGTTGCTGATTCCAAGTTCTTTGCATCTTGGTTGGGGAAACAATGTCTATGCAAACTTGATGGAAATAATGTAGTGTCTTTTCTGCTATTTCTGCCCTAAGTTATGGCTGTGACTTAGAAGGGTCTGCAACACATGAGAACTCTACATGTTGGGCAACAAGATCAGCATGCAGCACCGTCTGTCTTATTGGCAGCCCACCTTATGGTGCCGAGGATGGATGGTGTCCGAATGCTTCCTGACAAGGTTACAAAAACAAAAGTCAGAGTAGACAGGGTGGGGCAGAGCTAAGGTAGGAAAATTGTCTCCATTCCAGTCGGAGAACAGGTTTCATTCAAGACGTCAAAAGTACTTACTAAAGTGATATAAAAATAAGACAATCTACCCAAATTTCTGTTTAGTGTTTCAAATATAAATCTTTTTCTTTGAATGAGAATGATCTAGGAAAAATCTAGCATTCCCATCTGAGTGGATCTTCCAAAATCTATTTTTCTCCTTCTATTATAAATGATAGTACTTGTCCAATACCTTCATCCCATTTTGAGATTTCTCTGCAGGAAGGATAAATGCGGGATAAAAGCAGGACCAGCTATGAAGTTTACAGGGCCCAGCACAGTGTGAAAACGAGGGGCTCCTGTTCCAAATGATCAGGAGTTTCAGGATGGTGACTGCAGAGCACCTTGAGGCACCCGTGTGACACGTGGGAATCTGACCATGAAGCTGCCGGCGATAGAGGCTTTCTGTCCGCTGGAGTTGGGATTTCAAACAAAGACAAAATGATCACTTGCGTTGTTCTGATTTGGCACACTGACCTGTCCTGTAGGACTGAAAGTCTGGGCACAGTCCCAGATTTAGGTACCGCTATTGTTTCATCTTTTTTGCAAGCTAGCTTTGGAATTACAGGTTTTGCCCAGTGAAGGAGAGAAAATTATAAAAGGATTATTCAGGACAAGCAGAAGAGCTGAAATCAGCCTGTTTGTTTGGGAGGGACATGAGGTTGGGGAGTTGGTTTCTTCCCAAGACCCGCGTGGCTTTCTTAATGAGGAAGCTTCTTCTATGTAAATACACACTTACTATGAACACTGTTGAGGCAGGTGATTCCTTTTTAAGAGAATAAAACAATATTAATTTATACTTAGGTTGACTATGATTTATTTAAATGTAATGCTGGATAATCCCATGTTTCTGAACAAAGAAAATATCTGGTTCTGTGCTCTGAGATAAACTATAAACACAGCAGATCAAATAGGCCCAGAATAATTTACTCAATTTTATTCTTTATTATAAAAAAATCCAATGGAAGTTAGGATGTGAATTTAATGTTCTGAATACAGAGACTTTCAGATCAAGTGAAACATACTAATTCAAAAAAAATTTAAAAATATATACTTGACTTTTTTCTTGTTTTAAATCTCAAAATTTGCAGCTAAAATACATTTAAGAAATGCCTTCTGCTTTGTATTCAAGTCAAGCTGCTTATATAACAAGCTTATGAAATCCTATCCATCTTTCTAGCTCCATATGGAAACCTTTGTGATTACCTAAAGTAAATCTTTTTACTTCCTTTGAACAACTCCCACCCCAGCAGTTTCTATTTTTATTAACAGAACTGATAACATAGTAACTTTTATGTTAGTTTGTACAGTATTTCTTACCTCCTCTTTTTAAAAATCTCTGCAACAGTATGAAGAACATTTACTCCGTATTTCTTCTGTGTGCAATACCATCAAATCATGATCTCATCTGTGATTTAATCCACCTATGAATGTAGGATCCTCACGATCCAATCACTTTGCAAAAGCCAATCAGCAACCAAGCTTTCAATACAACAAGTATTTTTTAGGAAATGGCTACCAATCATAACATTCTCGAATGTCCAGAATACTGATTTGCACTAATGTTTAATAATCAGCAGTTGAGGGGCTGGGGATTTAGCTCAGTGGTAGAGCACTGGGCTGGCAAGCACACGGCCCCGAATTCAATCCCTAGCACCAAAAAAACAAATAAACAAAAATTAGCAGTTGTGCTCCATCTGCTTTTGGCCCATGGAAAAGCATCTTCCTGATTAATAGTAGAGTTGAAGTTTTACTTAAAATATTTCGATTTGTTGACCAGGATAATGTAGACCAAAGTTCCTCATATGAGACCAAGCAAAGATTGATATGGATAACAATGAGCTCACTTTTCTGACCAAAATATTCCCCTTCTCATCTTTTCCCTGGCTTAGTTTCCATCATTAGGAATGCAATTCTTTAAGTACTATGGATTTCTCAGTGCTAAGGAATCACTTAGAAAAACAAAATTTGTTTATTGGGCTGTCTTGATCTAAAGCTATAGTATATAAGGACTTCCAGGTAAGAGTTCCAAAAATTGTAATATAAGGATCGCATGGGGCCAACTCTTCAGGTACTTCTTCAATAGAGATTTCAGAGTCTAACTCCACACTTTCTGAAATAATCTCCAAGTTATCAACTACTCAGATCTCTCATTAGTTTCTGCTTATCTTGAGAAACTCTAGATCTGTGGCATAATCTCCACAACCAATATTTCTTCATGCTAAGGTTTGAAAACCACTCATGCAAGTCTTACTTTATGACAATTAGCAAGAGAGTACCTATGAGGGTACAGAGGACGAACAATGTCTACCTGATGCTCTTAAATGCCATTTAAATATCACTTTTAGTACTCCCATCAATGCTATGTAGAAAGGTTACAATAAACAAAAAAAGACAGTCTTATCTCCACTCTTAGACTAATACAGCAGCTCTCTTCAGTTTTATCTGGCTCATACTTTGCTGTCTTTAGAGTCTCGACAGGCTGTCCATCATGATGAGAATATGTACTTTAGGGAATTATTTTTACCAACCCTTGACATATCCAACTTGATGTACAAGCTGCAAATTTTCACCTCAGGCAAGGACTAAATTTGGGGTTATCATCTGTGTCACCCTTTTCCCATCATTCGCACAGACTGGTCCAAGATGATGCTTTAAAACTTGCCTTCTTTGGACAGCTTTGACTTTGAACAAAATGCATAAAAACTCGAAGCTTTCATTTTTTAATCTGTCACTGAATTTAACTAAACCTCTGAGTGCTATAAGGATTTAATTAGATAATTTAAATGAAACCATTTTTACATGAAAGCATTTGGTAACTAATAAAGTGTTCTACCATGAAGTTTAGTTGCAGCACTGTAAAATACTATCATTATTTAAGGACTTGAAAATTCCTCTCACCCCTCTCGTCCTACCAAATTCTTTCCTTAAATCTCTTTTATTTGGGGGGAAGGATCTAAGAATGTGATCTCAATAGTACAAGGTGATCAATTTAACTGTTTTAAATAAAATAGGGAGACCATGTCATCTAACACCAAGTGAGGCATGTTCAGAATGAGTAAGGGTGCAATTAATCAGTTTTTTCCAGACCAACAAAGATTCCCAGAGAAACACCAACGTGCTGGCAACCACTTTCAAACTCTCTAGCCCTCACTAGAAGCTTTTCTTCCACTCTGCTTTCCACAGTTGTAGTATACTGAGACTTTTCCTACCCTAGTGCTTTCATATATACTTGTTGACTTATCCTTGGTAGCTAACATCAATTTCTGTTTCAAGTTTTGCTACTGTCATTCTCCAAAGAAGAGCCCCTTGATCTCCCAAATAAAAACCACCTTTTCCCCACCCCTATGATTTCCTCAAACAACAGCTCAAACTTTTCCTTCGTATATTTAATACAATTTATAATTTATTACTTAAGCTCTATATTAGTTTTGCCTTACTATGGTGAAATACCTGAGGCAGGCTAACTTTATAAAATAAAAAAGAGGATTATTTAGCTTACAGTTCTGGAAGTTTCAAGTCCATGACTGGGCAGCCCCACTGGTTTGGCCTCTAGTGAGGACCTATCAGAGAGCACACCAATGGCAGGCAGTGTGTGTAGGAGGAAGGGATGGTATTTGAAAACAGGAAGCCAGAGAGCTATTCAGCCTCACTCTTAGGACAGCCTTCTCTTGGGAGAGCTCAGTGAGTCCTGTGAGAACTACCCAAATCCTTCCCAGAGGCAGAGGACCCACTGACCTCAGGGTCTCCAACCACACCAGTCTCTTCGAGGTTGAATCACATGACACAGGGTCACAATGCAGGCAAGCGCCCCACACACAAAGCTTTGATAGATACTTTCAGAGTATATGTAAATCACACCAACTTTTATCTAACAAAAACGAAGGCACTACTGTAATTATAGTCCTCTAGGTGTGGTATAAATGTTGCTTAGAACAGTAGCTGGCTCATGGGAAAAGCAAGGTAAACGTTTATGGAACGAATAAGAAAATGATTATATTATAATGGGGAACTAGAGAATAACTATCCATCATAGAAATTATTAATTTAATTCCAGACAACTATTCTTATATAAAACATCTCAAAAACAAACAAACAAACAAACAAACAAAAAAAAACCCATGAAAGGAGCTCTTTAACAAATGGTGCTGGGAAAATTGGATATCCACATGCAGGAGACGGAAACTTGACTCTAGCTCTTACTCTGTACAAAAATCAACTCAAAATGGATGAAGACCTTCGCGTAAGAGCTAAGTCTCCAAAAGCTATCAGAAGAAAACACAAGGGAAACATTCAAAACATTGGTGCAGGTAGTGATTTTCTGAACAGGATTCCCCCAAAGCACAGGAAACAAGAGCAAAAACCGATCAGTGGAATGACAGCAAATTCAAAAACTTCTTTACAGCACGGGAAACAATTAAGAGTCAAGAGATAACTTATAGAAGAGAGAAAACATTTGCCAGTTATTCATCTGACAGAGGATTAATATTCAGAACATGTAAGGAACTAAAAAACTTAACAATTTAAGTAATACAACTTAAAAAATGGGTAAATGATCTGAACAGACATTTCTCAAAAGAATAAAAATGTTCAGCAAATACATTTAAAATGTTCTATTATCATTTGCTATCAAGGAAATACAAATCAAAACTATGATGAGACACCATATCATCCTGTTTAAAGGCTTATTAAAAATCAACCAGTGATGGTGAGGAAGAGGAGAAAAATAAACTCTTACACGGTACTTGCGGGAATGTAAATTAGTGAAGCTATTATGGAGAACACTCTGGAGGTTCCTTGAAAAAGACTCAAAACCCAAAAAATCTACCATAGGATTCAGCTATCTAATTATTAGTTATACGTCCCAAAGAAATGAAGTCAGCATAAAAAAGAGATACTTGCATAATCATGTTTATTGCAGCACTATTGACAATAGCTAAGATACAGAATCAGCTTAAGTGCCAAACAGATGAATGGATTTTTAAAAATCTACATATATATACAATGGGGAGTTATTTAGCCATGAAGAAGAATGAAATCTTGTTATGTGCAGCAAAATGGATGGAACTGGAGAACAGCATATTAAGTAAAACAAGCCAGAAACAAAAAGGCAAATACTATATATTCTATCTAATATGTGGAAACAAACAAACAAAAAACACACTTGAAAGTAGAATTGTGTTTTCTAAGGGCTGGAAGAGGGGAGTCAGGGACATGATGAGGTTGGAAGAAATAGGGTTGGATATGACAAATGCACGTTCTATGAGTGTACAGAAATATTACACTCAATCCTATTGATACATACAACCATTATGTATCAATATAAAACCAGGGGCTGATCATTTTTTTCATACGTAAAGGGTATAGGTACCTTACTTAAAATAACACAGGATAAGTAAGCACAGTAAGAAACAAATCCATCTTTCAGAACAAGTTCTTCTACAACTGCTAATTCACAAGCAAAACACACAATACCACCAAAAGCAGGTGAAAGAAAAATACTGCATCAATATTGCGAAATGTCTGTAAGCTTACCAATATTTTTGTCTAAGCAAAACAAATGCCTAAATGTTTACATGGGACTTTATGTTTCTGTAGTACCTGTGTAAGTATAACCTTATCAGGGCCCACGAGGTGTTAGAATGTGGACTGGTCTGAGGCAAGACCGAGTCAGCAACAGACCGGCCGGGCTTCTTTTGTGACAAGGCTGGCCAGAGTGGTGCCCAGTTAAAGACTGATTCTTTTCTAGGGTTCAGTAATATACAAGAAAACTAAAAAATGCAAAAATAATTTATAAAATAGGATGTAAGTATATGTGCCATTTTAGGAATCATACAAAGGAACCTGGTATCACATAAAGAAACCAATAAAAAGGAGAAGCCAACAGAAAAGCATCTACAAGTGAATGAACTATACAGGTCAACGTTATGTGTTTCAAAACTCCTAAGATCTATAATCCTGTTTTCAACATGATTTTGGCTGATGTGTGCAACTTTTACTCTGCCTAAACAGATTTTCAGTAAGTCCAACAAATTAAAATTTTTTCACACATAAGGCCTCTGTGTCCAATTATCATAACAGCAGTGTGTCTACAGCGGGGCTTCTGCCTGTATTTCTCTGGATTCTGTTAAAGATGAAGTTTCAGGATAATAGTCCTTTGATTATCTTTCTGTTTAAGTAGTCAAAACTTGTTATGCTAATGGTAATACATAAACACTTCACAAGGAAGTTTCTCTTACATGTTTTTTTTCCTTTTAATTATTGAACCCATAGCCTTGCATCTCCAAATACATTCTCAGCCACTGAACTGTACCCAGGCCAGAAAAGTTTCTTCAACAATTCATTTTATACTCAAAAATGAATATAAAAAACATCTAATAGTAGGCTAACATAAAGAAATAAGAACCTCCCTTATATTTTCCAACAGGTTTTATCCTAAAAAGCAAACCAAAGCAATAAACTTGAAGCTGATGCTGAAGAACCACCCCCAGGACTGGGTTGGCATCTAAAAAATAAAGTAACGTCCAGTATCCAAGAATCTTTTCAACATCCTGAGATTTTTTTCCCCTCAAGAGAAAAGGGATGCTGACAATGTTTTAATAAAGTGACTATGTGTAATGTACCCCGCTGTGACAACTCTGGCAGCTGGGATACTGACAGCAACACAACATCTCTAATTACATTCACGTGTTGAGGGAATGAAATACGGGTTCTGATTTTTTAAATTTATGATTTGTTTGTATTCGCTGGCATTGGGCAGACATAATTTATCTATGAAAGCAGCAATGTTTTGGAGATTATTTTTGAGTAACAGCTTGACACAAGGAGAAGAGCTATAAATAATGAGCAGAAATAAATTCCAATGTTTTAGAATAAAAATGAGTTAACTATTTTGGGGTGTTATTTTCTTTTGGGTAAAAGCTTCAAAAGAATTTGAAATTTCAGATATGGTTTCAGCAGATCTAGGACTTTAAGTCCTCAGCAAAACTCATGCCTAACAAACCACACCAGGAACAAAACAAAGAATGTGGAGAGCCAGAGCTTACAGACTGAGGTCGCATTTATACATTGGGTTCAGAATTCCTAAAAGGAAAAGCAGTTTTTAAATAATATTTTATATCGTGGCCTCAATTCTCAACAAGTGTATACAAGTGAAATAATTTAAAATAATTCTTATACTTTGACATTTTTAAATGTCCATCAATTGCTGAAAACAAGCAAGAGATATAAATGATACTTTCATTACAACTTATGCACATTGCAAGTTTCAAAGTACATTTAATACTTTCTCTCCAAAAGATACCAACACTATCCAACATAAGACCTATGCAGTTTCTCAAGCATTTTCAATATAAAATTTGCTACCAATATTATGTTTATCTCTAAAGAAATCTGTGCTTAAATTTTCAGATGTTTTCATTTGTATCCAAATGATCTTTTAGAAGGCTAAACAAAATGGTGTGCTTTTTTAAAAGTTCATTTCCAATCATAATAAACCTCTACTTTTCATGGTTCATTAACAGCCACTCCTACAGTATCCCAGGAGCTCTTTCCAAAACAAAGATTTAAAAATTACTTGACAAAGTGTTGACACATTACTTTTAGACCTTGCCGAGAGGAAATACACACACGTGCACAAATACACTTAGCGATACTCATAATGTTTAAGCACCTTGTTAATCTAATGCAACTTAACCTCTACACTCCCAAACTCCCGAAACATAAAAAATGGTGAAAAATTATGTTGTACATGCAAAATCAATACAAGAGCTCTCACTCAAAAAATAAAAATCTACAAGAAAAAATAATGTAAAAATTAACAATCTTCACTTTCTTTCTTTAACGTGGTCTTTTCTCTAGAAAATAAATAATATGCTTCTCACTATCAAGTTCTGTTTCCAGAGAAGGACTACACAGTATGTTTCCTACAAGTGAGAGATCTAAATTTTCATTAAATAAAAAAATCCATATATTCTTCCTATTTTTTGATATTATAAAACCATTTTCAAGTAAAGAATTAACCTGAATATGGTAACAATGACAAACACATTGGGCTGTGATCATTCTTAAAGGTCAAATAATTGACAAAGACTACAAATTAAATCCTTGACATGATACACGTTAGTGACAGACCTTAGAAGTAAAGTGACGCAAACAATACAGACTGGGAGGGTGGTTTCTTTGGTGAAAAGGTTTCATATGGAAAAATATTAGAAATATTATACTTTGGTATGCTAACTCTGGAAGTCAAAATTTTTCTTCAAGTATTCTTGGAATGGGTTTTCAATTTTTCGATTAAACCAGTCAATCTTTATCATAAAATGTAAAGACCTCCATTTTGGAAGGTTAGACATTTCCTTTTTTTTTTTTTTTTTTTTTTGTGCTTGGGATTGAACTCAGGTCCTGTGTTTGCAAGGCAAGCACTCTAACCACTGACCTAAATCCCCAGCTGGTTAGACATTTCTAATACGTTATGAGTCCTGGGATTTAACAGTTGAACCCAGGGAACAGTGGAAATAACAGATACCAGATTAAAGGATACAAATCCTGAAACAGACAACAGGAAATTCAGAATTAAGGACGAACTATCTGTAACGTCCTCTACTAAGTGTTTTGGGACCTTTCAACACTCAGAGCCTTTATAAACTGTAAATGCTACCAAACACAGGAGGGGAGGGAGGGAAGGAGAGAGAAGAGAGAGGAGAGAGGAGAGAGGGTAGAGGGGAGAGGGGAGAGGGAAGAGAGAGAGAGGCAGAGAAAGAGATGGAGGGAGAGAGAGAGGGATGGAGGGAGGGAGGAAGAAACCAAGGAAGGAAGGATAGAAAGACGAATCACTGTATTTCCTTGATAGTTTTGTTAAGCAACATGCTTGGCTAATAATATAATTAACTTGAATTTCAATCAATTCCATAGGTCTCTAATACATGTTTGTGCATATAAATTAAGCAAACCATATTTTCCCTGTACATTATGAAGTTGATTCAGATATTATTGAACCATACCAAGTTTATCATTCACTGGACTCCTTCAATGACACCAGTGTATTTACTACATATAGTAAATACACACAGCACAGTGTTTACCACACAATCAACAATCCATTAAAATCTCGAAACACTTCATAGGTTACAGACAGTTCATTCTGGACTCTGATTTTTCGGTCTTTTATCTGTTTTAGACTTTATATCCAGGAAGCTTGTGTCTACTATTTCTTCTATTATTAGACTCTATCATAATCATCACTTCCATCATTATAATTAAATATAAATATTATTTAGTCCTTAACTGTGTGTTGAGATATATTTGATTCTTTCTTTATTAGACATGTACGAATGAATTAAAGTTAGATGATTTGATAACTCACGATTTCACATAAAATATTTATATAAAATGACAGTATATTAAATATATTCCATATATAAAAATCTAATGTTCACTTTATTTTTCAGTAGTAGGAATTGAGCCTGGGGCCTCTGCACCAAGCTACAGCCCCAACCTTTTCAATTTATTTATTTTTTGTATTTCGACACAGCCTCTGGCTAAATCACTAAGTTGCCCAGTCTGGGCTCAAACTTGCAAACCTCCTGCCTCAGCCTCCCCGAGTGTTGAGATTACAGGTCTATGCCACAGGTCTACTTTTATATTAAAATTATTTTTCAATTATTAACCACACAATAATCTTGAGCCACTCGATTCTTTCAAGTCTAAGATTCTATCTTAGCCTCTGTTTGCCTGGTACTCTGCTTTTATTTTAGGCCTAACTTGGTATGTCTCAGTGACTTAACTCTGAATCAGTAAGATCTGACATTACTGGAGTTCTAATTTCAATCCAAAGAAAAATTATATTGTCTACAAGGAAATATGCATTTTAAAGTTCTGGGATAAAAAAAGAAATATCCTCTAAGTAAAAGCTTGGGTAAGAAGAAAAACAAGTGTTTTTTCTACTCTGATCATTCTTATCCCTTAAAAAGAATTATGCCTGTGAAAAACAACTCCCACACATTCAGGAAAGTGAAAAAGCTCTAACATGGTATTTGTTTAGGGATCGTATCAATCTTCGTGACACCATAACAAAGAATCCTGAAGGGAGATAGAGGGCGAGACTGGCCCTACAAAAAGAGGAACATTAGAAATAGACCAAGCCAAGGTCACACATGATAATGTCAGAAGAAACAGAATTACTTTGTCTTCCTCTAGACAAAACTAGGTCAGGTAGGAAGCATACATGATTTCTGTGATGGACACATGTTTAAAGAAACTTAGGAAAGTTTTAGACATCCATTCAGAACATAGTTATTGCACAGCTTATTTATGTGGAGCATAGAGATAGAGGAGCAGTGCTCGATTCACTTTATCCTTGTGGCCTTGTGAATTCTAGTTCATCCATCAAATGCTTGAGGGCCTGCTATGTGCCAGGCAGTGTGCCAAGCACTGAAGGTGCGACAAAAGGTATGACTCCTGGGTTCACTGTGCTTTGAATGACACAAAAGAGGATACTGAAACGGAAATAAACATATAAAGACTTGTTTCACTTCATTAAACATCAAGGGAATGCCAGATACACTGGTAGACACCATTTCACCCCCTGGCACAGCACCTAGTCTTTTCCCAAGTAGGTGGGGGAAATGGAATTGAGAGATGTTGCTGGCAGGAATATAAATCGCTACTGTCATTTAAAACAATCTGTTTAGCGGTCCTTACTAGAGTTGAACATATACACATCCTGTGACTCCGCAGGCACACACAAATAGGTATGTGAGAAACACATTCATACGTTCACTAAAAGATATGTAGGAGAATGTCTAGAGCACTATTCCTACAACAGCTCAGAGTCGGTAATTCCACTGATGGGACGACTGACAAATTGTGCTGTAGCCACACAGTGACATACTGCAGCGCTGCAGACCTCTGAGAATGAACCAGCTACAATTACACATACTAACACAAGTGAACCTCACAAACAGGTCAAAGAAAGGAGGCTGGACTCTAAGGAACAGCCATTTTGTAATTTTGTTTAAATAAAGGTCAAAATAGGCACAACTTACAGAAAGGTAATGACTGTGCAAGGGAGGAAGGGGAGTTCCCTGGGAAGGCTGCTATGATCTGGTTCTGCCCACAGGGGTGACGTGGTTCTGCCTACAGGGGTGACGTGGCTTTCTCATCATTCACTGCAGAGGTTTATGACTTGCGACTTCACTGTAGAATTTTACTTCAAAACAACTAATTTCAAATTGTGATATTACGCGGAGAACTATGATGTGGAAAAACAAAGTGGAGACACAATTTAACAGGGCCATCGTAGAATGCCAGTCTGCAGAGGTGACATGTGAGCCGAGAGCTGACAGGGTTGGCTAGGTAAAGGGAGAGGAAAAGACACTCCAGGGGATCCCTGGGCGGGGGGGGGGGAGGCACATTCTGGAAGGAAAGGGTGCCAATGGCTTAGCAAAATGAGCCAGGGGAGACACAAAGAAAGTTAGGGGACAGCGGGTCAGCAAGCAGGCTGAGAACCTGGCATTTTAGCCCATGTGCAGAGGAGTTCCACAGGGCTCGGGGCAGAAGGGCAGAGCAGGCTACCTGTCAATGATCTCTGTGCCTGCGGTGAGGAGCAGGGCTATTCCAAGCAGTCTGAGGACCAGTGACCACGGCCAATTCATCAGCAGCGTATCACGGTCCATGGCAAGATAAGAAACAGGGAACAAGCACTTATTAAGCATTTGCTAATTTGACAGGGCAATCTGAGGTCTGGTAAACACAATAAGTAGATATCAACGAAATTGAAGTGGGTGCTATTTTATCATTTTACTTCCTTTTTTCAAGCCACAGTAGAAGTTTTTAAGTGCATTTCACATGAACATTCTGAGAAGCCGCCCTCAGAGAGTAGGTTTTGGCAGAGCACCGGGACCCCACCTGACAGGCACTGCAGTACTCAGCAGTAGAGAGATGACGGCTTTGTGCGGGAGAAAATTGTGTATGAAAAGAGCTAAAATAGTACTATCCCATCTACATATACCAAATCAAGTTCCAAAGGTAAACAACAGGTTCCAAATTGTCCTAAGACTTTCAATGTGCACACGCACCACTGCGGGATTTTTCCCAAAGCCTGCAGTAGGAAATTGTGCTGGGACACTCTAGCTTTCCTCCCAGAACTTGCTGTTGTCAGATATGCCATCAAACACTTTGGACAGGCATTTTCTCCCTCTTAAGAGGCTATCTTAGAACCAGTATCATCAAAGACTTCCTAGTATACTGACTTAGCTGAACAATTAGGTGCTAAATTTCCAGACTATGTATAGCAAACCCTGTATAACATGCAATGAAGACAGAAGAAAGAGTACATGATGTCTACAGTGGTAGACTGTCCTCTTGGTTTAAGATGAGTGTACTGTGGGAAAACAAAGGCAATGGCAAGTATTCACAGTAAGCAGGATAAATAAAGAAGTTAACCAGGGTGGTACTACATCCTGGCAGCTTTTGTTTTGCTACAGGCCTTTCTTACCGCATACGAGGACAACTGCCATACTTACACATCATTTCCTTTGTCTCAAGCACCTTTACTTTTAAAAGTATCTATACTGCATATCCCAGTTAAACCTACTGGGGAAAGGAGCTAATGCCTCAGTCATTGCTTTACCCATGGCATTCCCCTACTCAAAAATGATCACTCACTTCTCACCGCCTGCTCCGTAAGCACCTAACTCCTCAGCCGAGGACAAAGTCTCCTTTCTTCAAGGTCAGGCTTCACCTGACATAATTCTCAACAGTAGGTAGAATCAGGTGAAGGTCAAGGGCACCACCCAGGAGCTCTTACTCTGCGACCGTGGCAAATTACAGTACTCGATCTCTCTGTGCTTTGGTTTTCTCAACTGCGAAATCAGGCTACTCTAACTGGTACGAATAGCACCAGTCTAGGGTTGTGAGGGTGAAACGAATGCTTCTCATGAAACTAAGGCGTGCTTAACCTATCATAAGTATTAGCTCTTCTTTTTTCATAATAATGAATCAGACATAACGAATCAGTCCAAATGGCTGATCGGCAGAACATACAAGTCCTGCCTCCTTGCTTGGCCTGGAGTACAGTATTCTTCCTAAGCATGCAGAGGCCTTGCTCTGTCTCTCACATCATTTTTTATTTTCCCAGTAAAGAACTTTTCAAGGACCATTTTGCTCTTACAGCTTCTGGCCACCTTGAGGCCAGAGAAGTCCTTAGGACAATTCCTCTCTGCCAATTATTCACCATGTGTTATTTAATTATCCAATCGCTTATTGTTTGCTTGATATGAAGCTATTTCCTCTCAGTTATAAGTTTTTTGAGGTCTGTACAATCACTTCCAGCAACAAAACCTGTTGTCATTTAAATGTATATATTTACTTGATGAACCGTGTTTGTAGTCAACATCACTGTAAAACCCATCTTTTCTATGATGAAGACACTTTTGCTAATGTTTTCTGAAATGTGATATAAAATTGTATTTTAATGCACTATGTGAGTAAAATATCAAATTACCTAATTTTATACACAATGCCTTAAATATTTAAATTTAGCCTTATATATATTTTCATCTATTTCAACGATAAATTGTATCCTGATCTATATTGCAAAAAGTAATTATTTCCTATCTAAAAGGTAAATACAGTCAGTAGCCCACCTAATCTTAAGTTGACTATGTATTCCTGTACCTTTGACAGCAATATAAAATTGTTTAAAGTTGTTGAAACCACATGATGAATCATGTCTGTCCTTTGGGACATTTTTTATTCGAAGGTAGCAATAAACTAAACCCAAGTTGCTGCTCACAGAAGGGGGTTTTCGCTTCTTCTGAAGAACCAGGTACCTGCTGAACTGAGAAGCGGAAGTGGATTGAAAATACTGTCCATAAAGCTGCTGGACCTGATGCAGACACAGTAATTCTTAGGGTGACAAGGATCACACCCCAAATAAACCCAGCACATATCAGTTCCCTTTCTACATCTGCGATGCTTTCTTGGGGCACTGGGGAGAACAAGGTTTTTCAGCAAAGACTGAGAAAGTCTCCATTCGAGTCCCTTTGCAGAAACACTAACATACAGCAGAAATCAACAGCAGGTATTTTATGAAAGTTTAACCTTTTTAAAGCATAACCTTCCTTAAAAAGTTTCCAGCACAAGCTTGGGGAGCTGTTGCTTAAATTTCTGGGGTGGCTGGCCTCATGGCTGGAGCTACTGTCAACTATTCCAAGCGTTTCCCATCAAGAGGACTTCAAAGAAGCTCCAGGCCTTCCCCACTGCTCTAGGATGCCTCTAACTCTGTCTTCTCACCAAACCACTTAAACATCGAAAATAGCTCTCATCTTTTCAGTTCCTCTGTGCTCACTGATGGTTTTGTTCAATGCTACATTCAGCTCAGTACCGTTTTCTGCAAATCTGCGTGGCAGACGAGCACATAAATTCAGTCAGCTTCCTCAGGGCTCTTCAATCCCCAAAGCTTAAATCTTGCATTAGGGCGAGGGCCAACACACATGTCTTCAGATACAATTCAAGCATTTACTGGAACACAGTTTGAAGGACTGTGGTGTAGACTTAGGTTCTTTCCTGATTTATAAGCTAGAAGAAACAGTCTAGAGAGGTACACATGATTCAATGTATTGTTGTTAGATTTTAGACATCATGAAATTTGAGCAATAGTAAGTCTTTCAACTTTGGAGCAATATGCCAATAAAGATACAACAAAAAGGAATAGGATGTGCTAAGCCAGGGTTTGGTGACTAAGTGGCAAGATGTCAGGGACAGTGAAAACCTTTGGATCTCGATCATAATGCCTAAAACCCTGAAAACTCAAGATTTGCCCAATCATTTATTCCATCCTTCAAAGAGAATTAACAGACCATTTGGCGCTTACCAGACCCAACGCTAACAGCGCAAAGTGTAGGGAAAGGGGTCCGCCAGAGGTAGGGAAAAAGATGGGGACAGGCCTCATTAGACTCAAAAAGCCAGGCAGCTATAATCAAATAGTTAGAAACATAAAGACAGCTAGATTCCAACAGTTAAGGAGACAAAGGCAAAGAGACTTGGTTCCGGGAAGGTCCCCAGGTAATCTGATTAACATAAAGAACATAAACTCCCCCTTTGGATTCTTACATCTCTGCGTTACCTGGCCCTAAGCCACCCACCCATAATTTCAAAGAAAAGTCACACAGCTATGAGAAATCGAGGCAGAGGTAACTGATAAGCCCAGGAGCCAACCAGATTCCAAGGGCCAACCCAAGGAGAAAACCTCAATACAAAGGGGCTACAATGAAAGGCCCATGAGTATTTCGCTTGTGAATGCTCCCTACTTGTCCAGTAGCTGTCTATTATCTCCCTTTCCCCCTTTTTTCTCCACTTTTAAATAAATTGTCCTCTAAATAAATTGTCTTCTCTTAATTTAAACTCGGTTTCTTTAATTCTTTATTGTAGCTGGGTTTACGAATGCCGAGAAGTATATTTTCTAGCAGGGCAGCAGCTCACAGTCCACCTCCACTCGTAACACAAAGGGTGCTGGAGATAGCAAGTTCAACAAAATACTAAAAGCACTTTTAAGCAATCTATACCATTGTGAGGGGGAAGGAACTTGGAACAATCAGTATGCACCACAGTACGAGCATATGCTACCAAAGCGAGAGGCATGAAAGTCTCTGGCAACAGAGATAAGAGAATAATTCTCGGTGGATTGCAAAAGGCTTTAGGGATTATAAAGGTGTTGAGTTTGTCAGCTGGAGAAGGATCTGGGAAAGAACATTAGGAAGAAATGAAAGAAAAATAAAAGCAGAGAGGCCTGAAGATAGCAAAGGGGAGGAGTTTTGTGTGACTACAGTAGGGAGTCTAAAGACCAGAATTTTTTTAAATGTGAAGGTTGTGAAGGACCAATTTTGCTTCACTAAAAAATCAGATATTGGGTGCTGGAGATATGGCTCAGCGGTGTAGCACGTGCCTGGGGTGGGGTTAGATTTTAACCTAATAACAATGCAGCATTAATAGAAGGCCTTAAACAAAGGAATAAAAAGAAACAAACCTGACAGTAAGTAAGTAGGAAGCAAGTTCATTCACAAATGGCAGAGGCTGGGGACAGAGAATATTTATTCGTGATACTACTGCGCTGACTGAAGTAGAAATCACAAAAGTTAAAAAATCATTCGTGCATTATCTTCAAAGTTCAGATACTCTGCAGGGGCATATTTTTATGGTTCAGAGCGTGTATGAGATTTAGGGATATTCTTTCCTGATGTTGCAAAGAAGAGAAAAAAAGATGCCAGGTGGCCAGCAGGATTGAAAGAATAAAGCAGGACAAAAAACAGTAAGGTATGGTCCGTTTTAAAATTTTACGCCTAATCAACCTACTATCTCATTTTAAAATAAATCACAATAATGTAAAAGATGTCGTGATGAGGTTTTTGTTTGTTTTAGCAAAGAAGGAAGAGGGGGTGGGAGAATGGAAATACAGAAATCACAGCTGGACCTCCGACAGGGACACCAAATCCAGACTGCAGTGAGCAAACTGTATAGTCACACGTGGTGGCCGAGATTCCTTTATTAGAAAGTGGCACTCGAACCTCAAACTCGATTTCATGTCTCACAGTTCGTACCTGGTGAATATAGCAGCACTTGGCTCTGGTGAGGACCGCACCGTGGAGGCCATCGCAGTGGAGAGAACATGGGCAAGATCAAGACAGAAGGCCAGAGCCTGGGGAGGGCCAGTCTTGCTCTCCACAGAACCCTCCAGGGTCTCAGGAGAACCACTTTCAAGCCATGCAAAGGTGTGGCCCTCAATGACCTCCAATTAGCCCATTCTTAATGGTCCTGACAATGGGGACTAAGCTTCCAATGCTCGAACTCTAGGAGAACAAACCACACCTAAGTCAGAGCATCTACCCATTATGACACTTGTATTTATAGGCGAGAAACTGGGAATTGCAGGCCAAGGCTCAAGCTCAAAGCCTACACTCATTTAGTACAATGCTGTCTCACACCCATGGACTCTACTATTCTACCATCCCCACGTCATGATTTCTAAAAATGAATTAGTATTCAAAAGAGAGAACTAGATAGGGAAAAGGGGGATAAAGAAGAAGGTTAAAGGAAAAGTAAGATAAAAGGGGGGAAAAAATGGTAAAGTGTAGTTACACTTATTGCAAATGGGGAAGGGTGGGTGAATGGAAGGGAGGGGAGGGGAAGGGGGGAAGAAGGGGGAAAATCAAGATGTATCATGTACAGGTACAAAATAACCATGTTGATTATGATCATTATGTATGCAATGTACCAATACATGTTCTTGGTAAAAAATAAAAAAATTAAAAAAAAAAATGAATTAAACCACTTCTAGGAGGACCGAAATTAGAATCAAACTCACAGAATCAATCCACGGGGCAAGATGACAATGTCCACTTACATCATTAATAGCTGAAAGACCAACTTCATGGAAATGTTTGCTTTGCCTCATATAGGCAGGAAAAGCTCTCTACCTGGAGGCATTTAATACAGGGACAGCTCAGTGTTGTTCTCCAGTACACAGAGCACACCACCTGGCACAGAAAAGCCAATTGGTAAATACTTGTTGAATGACTGAATTAGACTGTAACTACACAATGGTTCCCTCATAGCTCTTACGGCCTACTAGTGTTCCGAGAGATAGGTAAAAATCCCCATGCAAAACCACCCAGCACTTTTTAATCCAAACTCCGGTGTCTATGGAAAAGGCAATGACTTGAAAGCTGACAGAAGGTGTTCTGGAATTTTCCAGGAAGAAACAGAAGTAACTCTTCTCTCCTACTTTGGGCTCCGGGGAACAAAACTACTTGCACAAGCTAAATGTAACAGTGAGATCCCAAACCTGCCCTGTGTGAGATACTTTACATGTACACACAATCCATGAAGAGTGTAGAAACTGAAGCAAGCTGGCTTGGTCAAGGTCACACAGCTAAGAACAGGCAGGACGGAATTCCAACCAGGACTGACTTCAGAGCAGAGGCTCTTCCCATCACACTGAAGTACTTTCTAAGAGTCATTAAAACATACAACTACATGATAAATATATTATGATGCTAAAACTACATTCAATTTGGCAGCACCAACTTACGATTACAAATCTCAGTATTAGTATATATTTTTACTTCCACTAATATAATTGCTTTTTGTCTTAATTCAGACAATTAATCCATGTGATTTGAATCGTTAGATACGCTTAAAAAGGTGAGATGAGGATATTATTCTATTATTCAGTGATGTGTTCAAATTGAACAAAAATTTGTCAAAAAAAAAAAACCCTAAACATCCACCAGTTTGACAGATGGCCTACAAAACTTACAAATGATTTTTATGGATGAACAAATTAGCGCTGCTGCTTGGTAAGGTATGCCCTGCCCTCAGATAAACAGAGGCGGCACCCTGTAGAGCTAACTCAACAGAGTTGCTAAGTTTTTAACACGGATCTGCGTCTAATTTTTCTGCCTCAAAGGCAATAAACTACTGAACAACACTTCAGCCAGACGAACATGAGAACTACTCAGGATTTTTACTTTGCCATGAAGTGCATGATGACAGAGAATGCAGAAGGTCTACCATTTAGAAACTAAAACCAAGTGCAGCTGGCAGTTAAGCTCCTGCTGTGTAAAGTTCTTTCTTCTGGTATTAAACTCAGCACCTAATGGAAAGAGATCCCTTATCATTGCTCAACCTGGGAACTGTGGCAAGGCTAAGCGAATGCCTTTCATGCTGCACATCATGCTAAATTTCAAGTTAAACAAACCAAACAGAAGGAGGGGTTGGGGACTTAGCTCAAGTGGTGCAGCCCTAGCCTGGCAAGTGCAAGGCCCTGAGTTTGATCCCCAGCACCTCCCCCCCAGAAAGAGAAGGAACATATAACAATCCGGCTGCTTGTTCCAAACCGTTCATCTCGACTCCATGAAACTTCACTCTCACTCTCTGACCTTCAGATTTGAGAGGAAGATGGTGACTATTGTGTGCTAGCACAGTCCTGTAATGTTAACATTGGCTGGGAGCTGCGGGCAGCATAAGAAGAAGAAAGTGAACCAAGAGACACAAATGGTCATGCACCCTTCTCCACTCTGAGTTTGTGGGTGCACTGCCTGCTTGTGGCATCACAGGAACAATAAAGAGGAACAATGGGCTTGCTGGGAGCAACCACACACTTTAAGCTCCCTCGACACAGCTCCCTCGACACAACCCACAGGCATCCAAAGGATTCGATAACTGTGGAAATGCTACCCTTTTCCAGAACTGTGCCCAAGTCTTTGATAGGATCTGGGACCTTCTGGGGTCCCTCTGAGTCCTGAAAAGTGAAAAATAGCAAAGAAAAAATGATTTTATTGGTATGTATACTCCGGTGAATTCCTGGTTTCCTTGAATTTTTGGGATGTTCCAAAATGCTTTCACCACTATCTCTGGCCTTTTCAGTCTCCAGTGATATTTTGATACCTAATGCTGCAACTCAAAAATCACAGCTGATTTTGTTCATAATCTTCACACATAAATATTTCCACAAATGCAGGTGTGGGAAGAGCTAGACTTGGTCAACATGGCTGCTTCTGGAGATTGACTCCAAATACCAAATTGCCTTGAATAATATGAAAAATGTGACATGGGCTTCACCTTGTGACTTTCTAAAAATTCTTTTTATTAGAATTAGTAAAACCTCCTTAACCATCAATAGAACCAAATTTTTAACATGTCTACTTTTTTTGTGGGGGTGCTGGGGATCAAACTCAGGGCCTTGTGCCAGCTAGGCAAGCGCTCTAACACTGAGCTAAATCTCCGTCCCCTCTCTTATTTAAATGATGTAGAACACTGTTATTTTTGAAGAACAGTTTGTAAACCTGTTCATAAAGTGCTTTAAACAATTAGCTAGACAAAATATTTTAAACTGTATCTTGATGGTTAAACAATGCGTCTATTTTATATTTCAAAGCATTCAGTAATGTATCAGACTGTAGCAGTTAAGTCAAGTGGATAGTTTCATAATTTGAATTATCTGTGCTCTTTACCCTGCTAGCAAATTTATTTGCACATGGCTATTTAAAATTCAAAAATGCACCAAATTTGTTTAATTAACACATCATTGAAAATAAAACAGAAAATATTGTCTTTATTTTAAAAGTCAGTGTTCCTAGTTCTGCGTATGTCTAATCGACACATCCCTTATCAGTTCATCATTAGCTATAAACTGCTTAATGTGATTGCTATCATAGGTTTTATTTTGTATTTTTTTAATGGTGCACCAGGGATTGAACTTGCTATCATAATAACATAACTGACAAGCATCAAATATTTCTAACTTTTCCAAGTACATAGGGATCTTCTACAGTGCACATGGCATGAATAAGGTACGCGCACTACTTGCTTGAATTAAGATCACACAAACCTCTATTCAGTCCAAAAGCTGACAGCATCACTGAGCAACTTGTATTTCTAGTATTTCTTCTAAAATATTTCAAGCTAATTAAAAAGACAGTATTCCAGAAATATGCATAAAATCTTATTCATTCCTAACTAACTGTGGTCACGCTGATCCACTTCTGAACGGTAAGAAAAATACAAAAGATACACTGAAATATGTTTATCATCAAGACAAGTTTCAAGCTTTTGTTTGTAATTGCTAATAAACACACATCAAGGTGAACCTTAATAATACTGCAGCTAATCATGAATTCCATTTGCATCTCCACGACTGAGTTTGTTGTTCTTTATCTTACAGGGCTACAATAAGGTTAGTCTAACATATACTGACTGTATCAGCAAAAGTGTTGTAGCAATGTCTAGATGCACTTGCTTTATCAACCATCACTTTTATACAAGTATTTCTTTACCATCACAAAACCAATGACGTTTTAAGTCTTCTTGTTTTTGTTGCTGGGGACCAAATCCAGGACCTCATGTGTATTAAACATATGCTCTATCCCTGAGCTATATTATCCCCAGCCCAAAACCATGAGTTTTTAACAAAAGTATTTCATCGCAAAAGAAAAATCCTTTTTTAAGTGCAACATTAATGAAGCATACATAATATTGTTACCTAGCTACAATAAATTGAAATTATTTTAATAAAACAAAAATATTTTTAAATCCCAGTTGTTTCTGTCATATAAATCTTTGAATATATATGCTCTATTATATGCACATATAATTAAATATACACATTCAATTCCATTGGCCTTCAAATAGTAACAAATGTAGAAATTCATTTTTCATTTCGTTGGAAAGGTTGAACTGCTTTAGATGTAAGAGAATGAGAGCAACTCTTGTTTAAATTGGGTTGCCCTTTAAATCATATTGCACAAACATGAGTAGAAATAGAAAAATTCTAACTTTAGAAACTACAGCATATAAATATTTCCACTAGGCAAACTGTCAAAACAAACTGGATAGAAACAGTGAAAGTAGGTCTGTACTTTCTTGGCTACACAACTCGAAGCAGAAAATCTTGATACAAGAGTCCTCTTTAAACACACACAGACATACACAATTTTCAGCCACTCCTCTCTCTTCCCAAAGTATCTAGTCAGCTAATTTCTAAACACTTGTGTCTTTCTTTTTTTTTTTTTTTTTAGATAGAAAACCACTGGCTTTTCTATGTTTCTCACCGATCCTGAATAGTTTTTAAAATTCATCTCTGCACACAAATGGTGAATAAAAATCTAAAACGGTACCCAAAGTTTTGTGAAGAAAAACAACTTCTATCCAGATAGTTTATACAGATTTCAAAAAGATAATCCTAGTGATCATCAGAATAAACAATTTTTAGAATTTGGTCAAATAAACCCTTCTCTTTTCCATTATACCTTTACCAATACATTGGAAATCAGTCCATTGACAAAAGCAATCTAATCACTTTTGGCACCAAATCATACTATCTCAAGTAGATAATAAAATGTAAAAAGGAGCTAGATGGAAGACAGCTAATGGCAGTAATGCAAATTCCATTACCACGAGTTTCAAGTTTCGCTACCTTAAGGGTGTTTACTTTGTCAATTCTAAATGCAATACGCTGGAGCAAAGGAAGAATTCCTGCTAACTTTTCACAACAGAAAGAAGAAAAAGCTGCTTCCTTTTTCTTTCACATATTAGAGGAAAACAGACCTTGATGAAGTAACCATATTAAATTAAGAAAAAAATGAACACAGTATAAACAATCACAAACTCTATATAATATACCCAAGTTAAAAAAAAAAAGACACTTCAAAACATTCAAGAGGTTTATCATTCTTTTTTGAAATGTAAAAATTAACCCATTAGTATCCACGTCAATATCTTTACAGTTCATAGAAGAGACATTTATTAAACTAGAATATTCATTAATGTATTTGGAAACATTAGGTGTTTTATTCTTTTAGCTCAGTATCTATTGATAAAGAATAAGCATAGATTTTTGTAATTTGAAAGGAATAATATATATTAAATTTATATTCTAATAAGGACCTTAAGATAAAGCAATTTAAGGTTTAGAAATTTAAAGGATCTAAATATTTCTTCAATAGTTCATACATGTGTTTTATTACTATCTTACCACAATGATTTTATCATGAATCTCCAGTCCATCCACTTTGTCAGCAGGTCCATTTTCTAAAATTTTGGAAACATAAATTCCTTCACTTGATGATTCTTCTTGATTATTCTATAAGGAATGTAATCATTAGCAGAAAGAAATACATAAGCAAACCTTTTCATAAAGGACAATTTTCTAAATATAACATTTTCAATCATCCTTAAGCAAGCAACACTCTGGGAATTTGGCACAGAATTTTAACCTACTTAACACCAACAAGTCATTCATCAAGACGGCAGCTTTAACGAACACATCCAGCATCTCTGACAAGATTATCTGTGTGCATCACATTTTGATTACACGTAACAAGCTACAGGGACGGAGCATGCACAGGTGAGGTCAACTGGCTCCATTTATTTTTAAAATATCTCACTTCCAAAGTAAGGTACAGGTAAAGAGGGTGACAAACACAGGGAAGTAAGAATATTCTGCCTGTATTAAAAAGTAGGTTTTAGATATGGTTATAATCTTTTTTTAGATATGGTCATAATCTTTAAAATATAATTTAGCTTCATAATCAATGCAACAAACTCAGAAACTGTTCTGAGCAAGTCTGTTCACAGAGGAGATGGGCCTTGCTCAACTGGGACATCCCAAAAGATCTACTCAAAACTGCAAGGAAACCCAATCAGAGCTAATCTTTACCATTTCCAGGTACAATGCATCGACTGATGAGTTAAACCTCAAACATATGGCCCTCGTGGTACAACAGGACACTTTAGCCAATCACAGTAAACCCATTACATTATAAAATCTATTTAGGGAAAGTATTAATCCTATAGTAATATATTTTATCACTCTGTCATTCTACTTCATGGCCAGTTACATAAAATTATTTCTCCTTACTTAGCCAGGTTTTACACAAGTTTTAAGGGGCCCTTAAAAATCTCCGATGTCATCTAAATGTCAAATGTCTAATTGGCATTTACAAAAACATCCCTTAGGGGAACACAGAACAAAAAAGATTTGATGAAAAGATTTCTGTCTTCACACAGTAAGTGGGGACTCTTTTGGGAACAGAAGCTCAGCAGTTGTTAGCTGCTAGGTTTTCTGGCTGCACACTACACACAAGGAGGAACTAGGTCATCGCCATCCTGACCTAAGCATAGCATATGGCCAGCGACGCTCAGTTTCCTTGGGCAACACGTGCAATGCGAGGGACAAACACTCCATGGCCCTTAACTGGGAAAATCAGAGAACATGATTCTATTAAAAACTCCACTTTTTTCCACGTATGTTGAAAATTAAGTAGGTGTAGAACTTGAGGGATATGAAAGAACTTCACAACTACAGTATATGGTATGCACAAATTTGTAATATACACTTTTAAAATAACTGGCATCAATATAGGGATCCTTATTCATTCAATTATTAAGGAGTTGGTTTTGGAAGTCAAAAATATTTCAAATCAATTTTCTTAACATGGATTTTCCAATGTAATTAAGAAAATGATTACCCTTTATTTCAATTCAACTGCTCATTCATTTGACACACATAATTAACTTCTGAATCTGTGTTAATGTCTAAAAACTGAACAATCAGACTTAATAAACAGGAAGTTTAAGCAGGCAAATGACTGCCTAATATTGCCAAATAGAAATTGCCTATATACATTACTGTGAAATGAGTTTAAGAAATTTGCCAAAGGTGCTATAAAATGCAGATAAAATTTGAGAGCTACACTCTTTTTCTTTTTAGAATGTAGCTTACAGAGTCAACTTTGTCACTTGTTCTTTTCCCCTGAAAAAGGAAATCTAGGTAGGTACCAGGCAATTCATATTAAGGAATTTGGAATTTGATAATAAGCATAATTTTAAATACCGAAGCACCTGTTTTTCTGACTAAAAATCCACAGATCAAAGGTGAGCCTTCTATTATTTTATAAGCAAAGTGTAGGCAACACCTTAATGAAGGGCTTACCTGACGAGGTCGACCTCCTATAATGTTGAATCCCAGAGTGTCATTTTCTCTTTCTAGCACAATAGTGAATGACTGGAGAGCTCCATCCTGGAAGAAAAGGGATAAAATGACTAACTAAAGAATATAAAAGAAAATAAATACCACGATGAGGTTTTTTTTTTTTTAACCTGCAAGTAAGTTACTTGACATTATTATAAAGTATTTGAAAAAAGAAAAAGCTTAAAATTAAGGATGGTTGATTTTGGTAAAAGGTTTTCTTCCTGAAACGTATTTAAAAAGAACACGTCAGAGAGAAAAAGTACTATTTTCAAAAATGTCAAAATAGCTTTGCATTTTACACCTGCAGCATCTAATTTAAAACAGATTGGTTTTCCATTTAACTTTGGGGGAATCTTTATTTTTACCTTTTGTGCCAGAAAAGTGAAATTAATCGCTCATGGATCTTAGAAATGTTTTATGTAAAATTTTCACTACAGACTGTCTTAAGGGATTTAAAAATTACTGAGCTAGTCACGAACTTCTTTTGACACTAACAGTTGTTTTACTGCTGTAATGCAGGATCCATTAGGCTCCACGGAGTAATCTTAGTTTCAAATAATATCCTCACTTGGTTTTACACAGGTCTTGAGGAGTGAAAAACAGGATTCTTGTGAGGTAAAGTAGCATGTAGTACGGGAACTGTATTTCTCTCCTTATGGTCCAACAATAGTTAAGCAAATAGGCATTATGTTTAAAAACTGTTTATTAGGAAATACCAATTTAAATACAAGATAATAGTACTGGATGAGTTTGGTCGTGGTTAGTGCCATTACTAACTTGTCTTAGGAAATCAGACATTTGGAAGTTACTTCTGAAAGACAGAATCCTGCAAGCCTCGCCCCTTTCTGCTCCTGGCAGGTCCCAGGCAGCGCGCACAGCAGCCTCTGCTGGCGGTGGGAGAGCACATTCCGGAATCCCCAAGAGGATCAGGAATCCACACTTCTCAGAACCAGAGCGTCACTGGCTGCGCGGACTTCACCCTGTAATTCCAGCTGTTGCTCTTTTCCATCGACCAGTGCTTCCTAAAGACTTTGAAGCCTGGACTGGTAGCACAGAACATATTCCTGAGCTCTTCTCCAGGTCTTCCTCTTTACTTGTGTATAAATTGGCCACAGAAAAATCCCTGCCATCTCATTTTTTAGTGCACTGTGTGTGTCCCTTTACCAGGGTAGAAAATCCTTAGCCCCTCTCACTTTTTTTTTTTTTTTTTGCGCCCCTGGGGCCGGAGCTGGAGGCAGCACTAAGCATTCATTCCCAAAAGGGAAGGGTTCGGGGTTGCTCCTCCCAGAATGAAAACAGCTCCTTGAATGGAGGGCAATTTCTGCCTAAATCCCTGCTCACCGTAGCAGCGACCAAGAATGTCAAACACTGCAGAGTCCTCCGGGGGAGAAGCACCAGCTCTGTAAACACGCCGCGCTGCGTGGGCTTCCGCAGGGAGCCCGCAGCCCGGGAGCCCGCAGCCCGGGAGCCCGGTTCCGGGCCTGCAGCCGCCGGGGGGTCTCGGGGCCAGTGTGACCGCTGGTGGACATGCTGTTCTCCGACCCAGCTTCCCAACCCCTGCCCATCACACCCGCCAGCACCAAGGACCCCGCGATCCAGAGGCCAGGGAGGGGCATCCAGGGAAGGTCAGGGAGACAACCCTGCGGGTCTACGAACTCCCTCTCTGCACCCCCAGCCCGTCCTGGGCCCTCCACTTCCGCCCGTCCCCGAACAGCGCACAGGGGGGCTGACGGGCAGGGGCAGTCTGCGGAGAGGCCGCCAGTCCTAACCGACGTCCTTCCCTGTCGGATTTGCTCCAGGTGCAGGCCAGGGGTAGAAAACAGACAGCGGGAGAGTGAAAGATGGGGAACCAGAACCGGACGGGAGAACGAGCTTCCCCCTTCCCGCTTCCCGCTTCCCAGGAGGGAAGTCTGCCCGGCCCTCTCGTAACCCGAAAGGGGCACCCGTCGGCCGCGCGGTGCGCCCCGGGGAGCAGCGACGGCAGACAAAACCGCGCTCGGTCGCCCCTCGCCCGGCCTCCCCGCCGCCGCGGCCCCGTGCGCGCTTACCCCGCCGCGGCCGCCGCCCGGGTCCCCCGCCGAGCAGCGGACGCGCTCCATGGGCCGCGCGGAGCTCGCCCGGCACCTGCGGGCCGCCGGCCGGCCCTGGCCCCGCGGCGCCCGGAGCTGCGCCCACCGCGCCTCCTCGCACCGCCCCCGGGCGGGGCCCGCGGCCCGGCTCCCCGCGCCCCCGCGCCGTCTGCGCCGTCTGCGCCGCGGCCGGCCGAGGTGCGGTCCGCGCGGCGGGCGGGGCCGAAGGCGCGGCGCTCGACGTGCGCCGCCAGCTCCCGCAGCCACGCGGTGCGGCCGCAGCCCGCGCGCGGCTTCTGCGGGGGGCGGCGCAGCGGCGGCACGGGAGCAGCTCGCCGGGCGCCAGACGCCGGTGCCGCGGGGCTACCTTCGTCGCCTGGCAGCCCAGGGCCGCGGGCAGCCGGCGCGGAAGACGCGGCCGTAGGGCGCGCCGGGCGGCTCCTCGGCACCGGGCCGCACGGTCGGCACGGGAACGCCGGTCCGCGGCTTCGGCCCAGCGCTCCACGGCGCAGCCGGTCCGGGCGGGAAGACGGGAGGCCGACGGGGGAGTCCCTCGCGCCTTCTCCCGGAGACTTGGGCCTCCCGCTGGAGCGAGGGTTCACCGCCGCCGGTGCCTTCCGAGGGTAGCAGGCGGGCGGGAGGCGAGCTCTCAGATTTGGAAGTGCTCAGGCTCCAGCGGGTCCCCTTGCTGCGGCACCTGGAATGACCCCCCCATAACGCCACTCAATCCTGGATTTTTTTTTTTCCTTAGATTTTGTCTGTTTAGAGATTTGAGGCTAGTTTATGTGGTCCTTGGGGAAGGAGTGTTCTTTGCTTGAGCAGTGAACTTCGAAAAGTCAGGACTCCCCGCCCTGGGCGCAGCTGGTGATGGGCATAGTCCAGATGAAAAGCAACTTTTAGATCCACCAGAACGTAAGCTTCCGGAGAGCAGGATCTTCGTCTGATTTTCTGCAAAAATTCATTGCCCAGGGTCAAGCACATCGCATATGTTTGAGATAAATGCACATTTGTTCTTTCAAATCAGCCAATTACAAATGATCAGTTAAGAAGCTACAGCCGCAGGATGTTACGCTTAAGAATATACCACTTAGGAAATCTACCGAGTCAGGCTTCTCTAGCCAGGTGAGTGCAGCAAGGCGGGGGCCCTTGAAGCAGCCGCAAAGACAGGGAAAGACCGGGTGCTGGAGGGGAAGAACAGCCAGGGTGCAAGGCCTCCCACGGAGCACTCCGTTCTGTTATCTGGCAGCCTGATGGCAGGTTCAATTACTTCACCACGGATCTTCTACTTCCGTAATATTGTACTACCGGAATGGGACTATGATCATTGGGGGCACCTGGAAAAGAAAAAGAAAGGGTGGTGAAAGCAAGCCGTGAAATAACATAGCAATGAAATCTTAATAGAGGCCTCCCTCTGCGTAACCTGAACAAACCCTTCAGATGCAACCATTCCCTGGCAGTTCGACTCCTCAGAGCATGTAGCCTGCCAGCCTTCCCTGAAAGCGCACAGTCAGTGGCTCCAGCAAGCCCTCTCTGCTTCTCAAGCGTCCTTCACCATCTTCCGAACCTTAAGAAGGCAAAAAGGCTTGGACACCTGGAGGTTCATCACTTACTGCCATTATCCTTAAGCAGCTACTACCAGATGCTCACAATGGGCTTTGTAAATTAATCATTAATGATTTCTCACTGCCAATTCAATATTGTTCCTGGAAAGCTGTGAAAGGCATCAGTCCAAATAAATGATACAAGGCTGCAGACTTTGTCTTTTAAATTCTTACAGCTAAAGAATTAGCAAAGGTTAATCACAAAGCCCAGTGAGAACCTTGTGAGTCTTCTTTTGGAGTGAAAGATGAAATTTTTATCAAAATAGTTCAATAGCGGGAGCAATCCTCGAGTGGCACGCCAGATACTTAATACACTTTTAAGCCTTGTTTCAAAATTAGATGCTCTATTGCACATTTTGTGTATTAGATAGATAGATGATAAAGATTTACCGCTATGTTTCAAATGACCAATTCTCTTTTCAAATGACCCTCTCTAAGAGTAAATAAGGAAACAAGTTCCTGAATAAGTAAAAATATCCCTTAACACTAGCATCATAAATACTTTTTTGTGAATTGCATAGACAGAATGCATAATATTATAGAATTTATTCAAATATTTCTGAGCAGAAGAGATCTACTTAAGCCCCTTAAAAGGGCATATGGAAAGCTATGACTTACAGCAGTGACTTTCTAGCTTATCTCTTGGCATTTACATGATTTACAATAAACAAAATGACACAATATTTTAAAAAGAGCAAGAAGAGATGGAATCTTAAAATGTTCTATTGAGGTATTAGGAAAATGAGACTTGTAGTTACTTGAAAAGAAAAATAAAATAAAACAATGGTCACATCATGTCCTTGGTCCACCCATGGAATTCCTGTTGCAACAGTAAGGAAAGTGTGCAGGTTGTGAGTGATTCCGGGATTTATAACATTTTGATTATTAATGAGAAGGCAGATGTCAAAAACCTTGTCCACAGAGAATAACAAGTTCAGAAATGAGAACATGTGTAGTGAAGCCAAGAAATAAAGTAGGCCAAAAGGAAGCTTGGGAAACTATTTCACATAAGAAAATGCAAGTTGGCACATTTCTAAGAGAGTTAAATATAAAGAGAAAAATATTACAAAGTTGGACACTGAGGGAATGGGCACAGCTAAGTGAATCTCATCAATCTGAAACATTATGGCATAATGAATCTTTTGACACTGGTTGAGTCAGACAGTTGCATTTCACTTCCCAGACTTTCAAAAATTTTTCTATATATCAGGAAACTTGTCATTGAAAACCTCAGGTGAGCTAGGAACATAGGACCTAATTAAATCGAAGTCACTGTCTTAGGTATGCAAAGAAAGCACTTAAAATAGGTTTAAAATATTTCAGCAAAATAGATCTAGAAGAATTTAAATGTCCCTTGGTTAATGAGACAAATCAGCACTTTGCATCATTAGTTTGGACATACTCATGTTTTCATTAATCATACTTTCCAATCTCTTAAGAATCCCTGGATGGTTAAGAAAATTACAAGCTGAACAGAAACATCCAGGAAGAGCTGAAAGGGAAGTTCATTTCCAGCTGTACTGCCACTGTGGCTATAACCCGACCTGCCACTTTTCTCGTAAGTTTTCACTCAGTCTGGGCTTGAGAATGTGCTTTCCAGTTTAGAGACAAAAGAGAGACAGCAAATCCAATCAGCTTGTCTTCCAGCTGCGGCTTGATTCAAAATGTCTTCAAGTAATCAGTACTTGGTTGGGTATTCTCAGCTTACTAATTCAATTTTACTTCAATCCATTGTTAAGGATCATATATTAATAAAAAGAGATGAAGAAGTAACTTTGTATATTATTTGGGCCAATCCCCAGAGCAGTAACGAAGGAGTGGCCTGGGGCAGTTTCCAGTGAGAAGAGGCAGGGTTCCAACCCAGCTCTGCCACATGTTTTTTCTTTTTCTTTTTTTTTTTTTGTGGTGCCGGGGATTGAACTCAGGCCCTTGTGCTTGCAGGGCAAGCACTCTAATCACTGAGCTAAATCCCCAGCCCTGCCACATGCTTATTTCCAGGGATGAACAGGGAAGATGGGAGCCATTGGCTATTAAGTCAAATGTTAAAAGACCTAATATTGAAATGTAATATTCTAAGAACCATAAATGATGAATAGAGAAGTGAAAAAGGAGAAAGAACATTTTTTTTTCCCCACCTCAAGCAAAGATAATTCTTTGGTTAAAACATTTATGACTTACTTCATGTTGTCTTATGCATTTAAGATCAGTAAATTCAGAAAGTTGGGTGAAATTTTTCAAAGAATACATTAAATAAATAAATCATTTATTTAATATGTCGACAATACATAATTTAGTACTCTAAATGATAGTTTTTACATCACCTATTATAAACACTTTCTCATAAAGAAAATCTCTTCATTTATACTTTCCTAGCTCTGATTTCCTGGTTATTTATTATGAATCAGTGTTAAGTCTATCATCATTTTCCCACAGTGCCCTAAAATGAGGATGCAACTTTATGAAATTGATGGCTAAAGCAGAAGTCCTCAGCTACTGTAGGTCCAAATAATTCCTACAGAATACATTTATTTTAATTGTTGAAGTCTGTGTTCATGTATGTTCTTATCTTGATAAATGTGTGTCATAATCAGATATCAGAATTGTACCAAGCAGCTTAAGTGAATGTATTCACACAGCATAATAACGAGGTCACCTTGACATCATTTAAAAATTTCAAACTTGACGAGAACAATGAAAGACGCTTTGAGGCTGAGTCAGCTGAATGCTCATTTTAGATGAGGCAGGTATTTTTGCAAGATTAGGCAGATTATGCCATCAGAGACACACTTTGGGTGTGTGTTTTGTTCTTGGGAAAATACAGAATCAATTAAACCTAGAGAACATAGAGCAGGATCAGTCCTTATAATCCCTGTTGGTTGAGGTATAATCCACTAGGAGTTATTTGCTATTATCTTGTTTCTGTTATCTAACAAAACGAAGAGTTAGAGGAAGCATCACGACAGTACGGAAAGTCGCTTTTAAGGATAACCACGTGATATGAACAAAATTATTATGTATTCCAAAACAAAGTAAATAATTTACAGCAATTGTACAGTCTCCGTGTGAATACAATATCAGAAAAGCAGAATGAAAGATTTGAAAACAATCAAGTCAAAGTGAAGTATGAAGTTAAAAACTGTGGCAACTTTCCATTAGATGATAGACTGACTTTTCAAAGTCACTGAGACATTATTAGAGAAATATTGTTCTGCCATTAGAGGACTATTGTGAGAAGTGGTTTTTAGGGGAAAATACATTAAATCTTGCATTTAATTAACCTTGATTTTTCACTATATCATTGTAATTCACACAGACTGACAAAGAGTGCAGGCGTGAAAACCACCCGGAGAGCTAGCACATAATGTCTGCTACAATGTGACAGCCCCGGCACTCCCATCTTCTTGTCCTCCCTCTCACGCAACTCTTCCAATAACCATTTTGGGCAGATACTGAGATCATTACCACAACTCGACCCAATTTATACAAACAGGAAGCGGCCAAACCTGGGTTTAGACCATGTGCTCCTTCACTAAGAAAACCCTCACTTTTCAATGCTTCACTGTAATCACTGTCTTACTTTGTTTTTTGTTTTTTACATCAACCATGGGGTTATTTTAGAATAAAATAGCCAAACAAATGAAATGCATGCATGGAGATATAGTTGTATAAAGATAGTTCTTGACTTTATGATAGTTCAATTAATGACTTTTTTATTTATAGTGGAGCAAAAATGATCTGTATTCAGTACAAACCATATCTTGACTTTTCATCTTTTCCTGGGCTGCTGAATGCAGCCAGGGATTCTCTAATGCTTCTGAGCAGTGTCGGCAGCTTTGTCCATCGAGCCACGCAATAAGGGGAGTAAACAACCTACACTGCGCTATTGACCTACAATGTTCAATGGGCTGGACGTCTTAAGTGCATATTTGAGATGTGACATTTTCAATTTACAATGGATTTATCAGGATATAAACTCATTCTAGGTTAAGGAACAATTTTATTCACTTGAATTCCATTGTTTAAAATTTATCTCTTTTTGTTTTCCTCTTTTGGCAGGAACAATTCTAGGGTCATATTTATTACAGGCTTTTGAGTACCTGATCTGAATAAGCGAGTCAACCTTATTAATTACTCTGTGTAGTAACAAGATGGCTATATTTTAAATCATTTTGCCCCTAATAACTTGTCCCAAAAACATGAGCATTTTCTATGTAATAAGCCAGTTGCCTTGGTTCCTAAGATCCTGTCTTTTAGTTAATCAATATAATTTATTTGAACTCTCATTTCATGTTTAGTTCTTCAATGAAGAGTTTCTGTAACAATATTTCCTAGTTGTTTCTGAAAAATTTCAGAGATTTCCACAAAATTTTGAGTAGTGGATAGTTGTGACATCATTTTGTTGCTTGGGGAAAAGCAACAAATTACTTTGTTAAATGTAATTTTTTTGTTTTTTACTACACATTATAATATGGAAACCAGAGCCTAAATTACTGTTGTAAGTAGCATATGATTCTGAAACCACTTGTTTGTCTTTTTTTGCAGAAATTCAAAGGAAATCCATAAATACTTGATAGTATTTTAAAATAATTTATTACATGATAATATAAGTTTTAAAAATAAGGGATATTAGGAGTTCTACATGTAAACCATATTGACTAGAATAGTGTCTAAGAAGCAGACAGGTACTTTTGCCATTATTTGTTCTGCCAAATCATGAGTTAGAACATAAATTATTTAATCTTACCATAACCTTATTTACAAAACGAAATAAATGACATCTTTACCTCTATGCCTCTAAGAAATTCTGAAAGAATAAAAAAATCTGTAGTATGATTTGGATGCTCTAATGATCCCTTGTAATTATAGTAAAAAATGATCACATACTACAGTAGAATACATGAAATACTTTCAAGCCCTAGATTCCTACCTTGCAAACTCAGGGAATCTTAACTAATGTACAGCAAACGCACACTCACTTCTGAGGAGCCACTGCCCACTAGCAGCCTGAGCACAGAGTAGTGATGAGGAGGCCGAGTGCACAAGAGATCCTGAGAATGTAGGCGAGCAAGTATGAAGAGTAAGACAGAATTTCCAGAAAAATTTATTACACTTTACTCTTTACAATTTATTAATTACCTAAAATATCATTTTATACTTTAGTTTGATGTAATTTGCCTGCTATTCTCCACAGTTTTAAAGACTGTACTCTCATCCAAATATATGCTGATTTGCCATAATTGGGATAATTTCTAAAACAGATTTGCATGTAACCATGATACAATAAAAATTTGTGGCAACCAGGAATAATAAATCCACTGACTCTGTTCCCTAGTTTTTATCTCTCTTCTGCTTAGTTTGAAGCTGAATGATTCCCTTAAAGACAGTCAAAACATATATATATATATATATATATATATGAACTCTCACCTCTTTCATTCATGTAGTACTAGAAATTTTAGCTAGAGCAATTAGCAAAGAAAAAGAAATAAAAGGGATATACATAGGCTGAGATGAAAACAAGTTATCCCTATTTATAGATGACATGATTCCATGTATAGAAAAGACTACAGACTCCCTCAAAAGACTAATAGAAATGATAAATTCAGTAAAGTAGCAGAATACTAAAATCTACAGCTTTTCTATATACCAGGAGCAAATTGACTTAGAAAGAAATAGAAACCATCTCATTAACAATAGCAAAAAAGCAAACAAATGAAAAACCCAAAGAAGCAAACAAACAACCTAGGCACAACTTATGAAAGTAAAAGACCTCTAGAAAAAACTGCAATGAAATTGAAGAAAACACAAAAATAAGGAAAAAACCTTCCATGTTTATGATTTGGAAGAATTAACATTATTGAAAGGTTCATACTACTCAAAGCAACCTACAAATTCAACACAGTATCCATCAAAGTCCTATGGGCATTCTTCACAGAACTAGAAAACAGACCTACAGTTCATACAGAAACACAAAAAGAGCCTGAATAGCTGTAGTAATCCTGAGCAAAAGAAACAAAGCTGCGCATATCATAATACCTGATTTTAAGACACACTACAAAGCCATACTAATGCAAACAGCATGGTATTGCATTTAGAACAGACTCAGAGATCAGTGGAGTGGAAAAGAGGTCCCAGAAATAAGCATACATCTACAGCCAACCAAATCTGACAAATGTGCCAAAAACACACTGGAGAAAGGACATTTTTCAATAAATAGTCCTGGGAAAACTGGGTAGCATATGCATAAGGCTAAATGTGACCCTCCCCTCACTCCCACACCTGTGCAAAATTCAACTCCAGATGGATCAAATTCCTAAAAGAATGACCTAAAAACTCTGAAAACTTAGGGAAAACACTTCAAAACTTTGGTATAGGCAAAACATAGGAAACACCGAAAACACGGGAAATAAAAACAAAAAATGACCAGTGGGTTACATCGAATTTAAAAGCTCCTGCACAGCAAAGGAAACAATCAACAGGGTAAAGAAAAAAACCTACAAAGGGGAAGAAAATATAAGGGTGATCAAAATGTACAGTAAATGTTTAAATTTTAAAAATATTACAAGAAAATTCATATTGCCATTAATCGTTCTGCAATACTCCCCCTCTTGGAACACAGTTCTCTCATTGTTCTTGTCACTTTATAAGACAGTTCTCAAGTCCTCCTTCATGAGTATCTTTTGAGTTGCGATCAAAGAATCGGTGAATTCTGCTGCCAAGTGCAATCCAATGAATAGGCAGGCTCGTAAAACTTTTACCATACATCCCCATCCACCTTATTCACTGGATCTGGCACCGTGTGACTTCTGGCTCTTCCTCAAAGGCAAAATGATCATGAAAGGTGGATGTTATTGAGGCAGCTGAGACAGCACAACTAAAGAGCCAAAAGAGGACTTCCAGAATAGCTTCGGAAAGTGGCAAGAACAACGGGATGAGGAAGAGGAGTGTTCTGAGGGAGAGTAATGGCAATGTGTATTTTACTGTAATAAATATTTTAAAATTTAAATATTCACCATAGTTTTCAGTCATACCTCCTATTTGTCAACTATTCATATGAGAAAAGGTTAGTATCTAGAATATATAAGGAACTCAAGAATTTAACAAAATGAACCCAAGTAACTCAATTAAAATAGGCAAATGATCTGAGCAGGCACGTCTCAAAAGTAAAAAAAAAATGCAAATGGCCAGCAAATATATGAAAAATGTTAAATATCAGCTATCAAGAAATGCAAATATAATTATAATGATATATTGATGCAGTTAGAATGACTATCGCTGAGAAAAAAACTCTAAAAATAACAAATTCAAGTGAAGATATGGAAAAAATGAATTCTTATACACTGTGAGAATGTAAACTATGTATAGCTATTATGGAGAACAGTATGGAGGCACCTTAAAATAACTAAAAATACCATGTTATACAGCTATCCCATTTCTTGGTATTTGTTTCAAGGAAATGAAATTAGCATACCAGTGAGATACTTGTAAACCCATATCTAATACAATACTCCTCACAATGGCTAAAATACAGAATCATCCTCAGTGCACTTAAATACACGAATGCATTAAGAAAATGGTACATTTACACAATGGAGTATTATTCAGCCATAAAGAATGGAATCCTGATATTTGCAGCAAAGTGGATGGAACCAAAGGACTTTATGTTAAGTGAAGACAAGCAACATATGCTGTCTCTCATGTATAGAAGCTAGAAAAAAGTAATTGAAAAGTATACCAGTAATTACCAGAGATTAGAAAGGTGTTGGACAGGGAATGGAAAAGGGGAGGCTGTATATAAACCATTTACACTGTATGGAAATGTCACACTGAACTCCATTAATATGTATAGTTAGTACATTCAAAAATTCAAGGAGAGAGGAGATTCATACTGGAAAATGATCCATTATTCATCACACAATGAAAACTAAGTAGAAGTCTTTTTGTTTGAACAGTTGGTAAATAGTATGGACTACAGAGAAAGTTTAGCATTATTGTTAAGAAAAATACTCTCTTCTGATTATTCAAATGACATGAATTTAGTTTTTTTTTCAGAAAGAAGCCTCAGTTAAGAATGTTTTCATGTCAATTAATGTAATAAGGATGTAAATCAACTAAACCAAGAATTGATAGAAGGTGTATCCTCATCTATGAAGAAGTTTCCAGCAATGCAAGTTGGATTTGGTAGCTCTCTCTCTATATTTTTTTAACTACACACAAAAAAATGATAGTTATTTTTTTGACTGATTTAGTGTACTTCCTTTTTAAAAAAAAGTGAAACATCTTTACTACATTTTATATGATTATAAAACTGACATATTCTTATTGTTAAATAATTTGCCATTTAGAAATAACAAACACTGACATTTGTTGTCTAACTTTCCAGAATTTTTCTCTAATGCTTCCAATCTCACCATAGTTTTCTTTTTGCAAAAAAGGAAACCAGATAACCTACCCAATTTTATACCGTCTTGTTTCACATCACAACATATATTTAAAATTTTTCTAGCTTACAAAATAACACATACTTAAATTATTTTGCAGTAGGCCATTACATGAATGTATCATCTTTTAATACTATATTCATTATAAATGGATTCAGCATGCTTTTTTTGTACATTATTAGCAGTATTGCAATTAGCATTATTTTACATTTTTTTCTCATATGATGTAGAGCTGGAATAAATTTCAATAAATGGAACTTAGGTAAATGATATCGATATTACCTTATTGTAATTTTAATATGTATCACATTAAAGGTCAGTACAAATTCTGAAACCAGGTTGTGTGGGTTCAAGTCTCAGCTTTGTTATTAGCTGAGAATAAGTGTTATACACACACACACAAACACACACACATACACATAATGTCAGAAGTATATATATAATATATATGATATCTATATTATATATGGTATATATATATAGTGTGTGTGTGTGTATATATATATATATATATATATATATATATATATATATACCATTATGAGGTTATGTGAGTTAATAAATTTAACATAGAACTTTGAGGCACAGTGTTATAAAATCATTTGCCCTCATTATTGTACCTGTCTTAGTTACTTTTCTCTTTGCTGAGATAAAATACCTGGTAACCACAAATTAAAGGAGGGAAGGTTCATTTCACCTCACAGTTTGTAGAGGTTTCAGTCCATGGTCGCTGGCTCCAAGGGAGGGAAGCATGGCAGGGGGGCATCACAGAGGAGAAACTGTCTATGGTGTGGTGGGCAGAAGGCAGCAAACAGCAGCAGCAGCAGCAACAAGCCTGCCTTTTTTCTGTCCCTTTATATTCCATCCAGGCTACAAACCTATTGATTGACCACCCACATCCAGAGTGGGGCTTCCATTATCTACATTCTTAATCCCACTATTACACCCTTAATCCACATTCATACACCCTTAATCCAACTACCCCCAGAAAGCCCCACCTATGAGCACAAGAGTTTTAGGGGGGCTATCTAGATACAAGCCACAACAGCATCCCAGAAATACTTTATCAAATCACACATAAAATAGATATACATGTCTCACAATACTGAGTGCTTCTGCAAAACTTAAAAAAACTCATTATTTTAATTTGTACTTCGTTGTTCTTCAGTGAAACAAAACATTTTTAATGTTTATTGGCCATGGACATTTTTAATGGAATTACTCTCCTTATCATTTACCCATTTTCTATCATAATATTTGTCTTTTTTGTAAGCAATATATGAGTTTTTCGTAGATATTAAGAAAACATCTTTTTAATAGCCTGTATAACATTGATAAACTCTGTTTATGATCATCTATCTTTGAAAGTTGAAGAAAGGGAAGCATGTGCTGGTCTTTGATTGTCTCAGTTTGAGAAGAAGAGAAAACCTGTCTTTGAATGTGTCCTACCACACCCATTGAATGGATAAGCTATTCTTGTTACCAGCCTAGAGAAGAAAGGGCACCGTTCAATACATTTTGAATATGAAATAGGGAAACCACTTTACTCCTTCTAGGTTTTTCCGTCTAGATTATTAGAGTCTCCAAGATTATCTTTTGTATACATTGCAAATCTTCACCAGTTTTGTGATATAATTACCTTCATTTTATATTTGCTGTGCTCAAATGGTACATTTTTTTTGGAGAGCCACTTTCTATGTATTATGCTATGCACAATACGAAACTTGCTAAGTGTTTTTGTTAAATATAACAGTTTCAATTATAACTGTGTTTCACAGATCATCCCACAACTGCACATCATATTTCTGATTGGAGTGGAGGGGGCCGATTGATTCCATTCATTTACTCCTTGTCCACCTCTTCTCCACAGTCCTTAATCCCAGCAGATCCATTATCACAATCCATTTAATATCAGGCCTTTTGAATTAGCTAATTCATCAACTCTTTGTGAGTATTTTTTTTCTTTTTAAAATGTTTGATTATACTTGGTTACCTTTTAACCCTATTTTCAATTTTTATCACAGTGCCCTTTTTGGTAATCTCTTTTCTATCCCCAACAATCTTTCTCAAATGTTCGACATTTGCTATGAAACTTTTTAGTTTCTAACATTTCCACATTAAGTAAGTTTTTATCTGGCATCTAAATTCCTCCTCAAGTTGAAGTAGTTCATTCTTATCATTGAAATCTCAGAGCTAGGAAAAGAAACAGCATTTATTTATTGTCTGCTTATAATCACGGATGTACAACCTTTTGCTGTACCTGGGCCATTTTAAGTGAAGAACAATTATCCTGGGCCACATATAAAACATATATTTAAGGTATGTAAGCTACAAAACTTCACTGTTTTTATACTTTAACTTCTTAAATTATTTTTACAAAATAGCACAAGCTCAATTTAGTAATTAAATAGGAAAACTTATATTACTGCTTGATATTAAGGGCCTGACTTCATAGACACACACATGAAGATTGAAACACTATTATTGGTTATTGCTGTGTTTTACTCATCAAATTGCACAGCACACACACCTGTGACACACGTGGGTGTCCAGTCCACTGGCCGCATGGTGGGTGCAGGAGACAGAATTGGCGCTGCACTGCACCCTTCCCTGCACAGCATTCTCATCTCACCCACATGGTCCATGCCTAAGCACCTTATAATCAAGTCAGGAAACATATCTCTAAAAATAACATAGTAATGTTAATGGTCTGTGGTCTGGTGGGGCCTCATTACTGTCTGTCCAGGGCTATTTGCACCCCAGCCAGACACACCTGAAATCACCCTTCCTTCAGCAAGCCCCTTCACCAAAAACTCAACTCAGGATGTTTTAACAATAGAGTGGAGTCTGCAGGTTAGGAGGCTTCATGTTTGGTTCATCCAGCAGGTCCATAATGCCTTTGGTGACTCAAGTTCCTTACCTCTATGTCCCTGGCTGACCGCTCAGGCTGCTTCCCTTCATGGCTGAAGGTGGGATGTCAGGAAAGGGTTCTGAGCTTCTCCATGCATGTCAAACAGTCAGAAAGGGATTTCTCCACAGAAAAGCAGACACAGGGCTTTTCCAGAAACTCCTAGCAAAGATTTTCTGAGTCTTAGTGACCATCATTTCACACGTGAATCTTTCCAGAACCTGTCACCAGCATGTTGCTGACTGACAGGGACCAGGACTGACCTTGGAGCTGCAGATAAGTCCAGCTGCAGCTTCCCTCAAGTGAACGAGTCTTTGGCAGACAGAAGTGAGTATCTGAACAAAAATAAAGTCTTCTCTTGAACAAAGGTAAGTGCTCACTAGCTGGGACATATCCTAGAAACTGTCCTAAATTTTAAATGCATTCTGATTGTGTAAAAGTGAAAACAACCTTTAAAAACAGATATTATTGGCTCCAATTTTGTTTTACAGATAAGGAAACTAAGACACAGAATGTAAGTGACTTGCTTATGGTTTTAAAGTGGTGTAACTGAGGATAATACTTGAACATTTGGCTTCCAATACTACTCTTCTCCAGCCAAGCCATATTATTTTTCTGATTCCACTAACCCATCTTGTTTTGAAGTTCATGGTGAAAGACGCAGGCTTCGTAGTTCATGTAGGCCCTTAAACTGGCTCTTGGTCTCCTTGTGTAAGGCTATTCAATCTTGTGAAAAGTGGCTTAGCCTTCTGAATATTAATATGTTATCTTTAAAGTGAATGAAACAATCATTACTACAAAGAGATTGTGAAAATTATAAAATAGTGCTTATTTCCCTGATACATAGGAGGTATTTAATAAATGGTAGCTGTTGCTATCTTCTCTGGGATAAATGTAATTCATATTAAGGCATTTGTAAACATAAAATATACACACAGTCAAAATATTTCATTATTCTGTTCATCTTACAATATGATATGTAATCCCTTTAAATGATAGGAGATAAACATTTTTAAAAACATTTTCTTAAAATTTAGCCTCCATCACTAAACATGAAGAAAATTGTGCATAAATCCTATGTGTACCATTTCTCCAAAATCCCGGTTTTAGTTCAGAGAATTGCATTTAAAAGTCCCTTCAACATTAAAATTCTTTCTGAATTTTCAGGTACTAAATTACATCAGCCTGCTTCTGAGTGTAGGCACAGCACCTAATGTGAATCCTGGCAAAATACCTAAGAAATACAAGCCAACAAATCTGAGAGCAATCTGGCAGCACTTAGTGATCCCTAGAACCTGACACTTTCTGCCTGGGAGCTTCTTGCTCAGGTTAATCCTGGGAGGTCACTGTAGCTGAGTCTGGGGACCAAGGAATTATGGGAACCCTAGTTATTCCTCTCTAGGGGAAGAGATGAAAGAAAATGCAGTAGAAACAGTCTGTGGGCTACGCACTGGTCAAAAGCAATGATCTGCATATGCACACAGAACACAAGGGAACCTAAAGCTACAATAATGAATTAACAGTCGGCCAAGATACAAAAACCAGTGTTCGCAAATCAATGGCATTTCTACATGCCAAGAATGAACTGGCTGAGAAAGAAATCAGGGAAACAACTGCATTCCTAACAGCTTAAAAAAACCCAGCAAACAAAAACCTAGGGACAAATCTAAACAAGGAGATGAAAAATCTCTCAGTGAAAATTACAAAGCATTGAAAAAAGAAACTGAAGAAGAGACTAGAAGACAGAAAGACAGCCCATGCTCATGGATCAGCAGAACTGATAGTGTTAAAATGGCCATATTATGAAAAGCAGTCTACAGAATCAATGAAATTCCCATCAAAATTCCAATGAGATGGTTCCCAGAAACAGAAAAAAAAAAATCCTAGAATTCATAGGGGAACACAAAAGACCCAGAATAGACAAAGCAATCCTAAGCAAAAAGAACAAGGCTGAAAAATCACAATACCCCATTTCAAATTATACTACAAAGCCACAGTAAAGAAAACAGCATGGTATTGGCACAATACAGAGAGATGAAATAGAGCAGAGAACACAGAAACAAACTGTACAACTACGACCATCTGACTCTGGAAAAAAAGCCAAAAATACATATCACAGAAAAGACAGCCTTTTAAACAAATGGTTGTAGGAAAACTGGATATCCATATATGGAAGACTGAAATTAGAGACCTGTCTCTCGCACTGTACAAAAATCAATTCAGAATGGACCAAATACTAGGTATAAGACCCGAAAGTCTGAGACAGGCAGAAGAAAACGCAGAGGTGAAGACCTCCTGAATTAGACTCTAATAACATAGAAAATAATAGAATCAACAAATGGGACAAGATCAAATTAAAAAGTTTATGCAGAGCAAGGGAAACAACAGAGTAATGAGACACCCTACAGAATGAGAGAAACTATTCATCAACAAAAATCTTTACTACTCTTTCAACAGAGGATTGATATCCAGCATATATAAAGAACTCGAAAACTTCACACCAAAAAAATCAAGTACCAATCACTAAACAAGCAAATGAATTAAATAGGCACTTCTCTAAAGAAAAGGTACAAATGGCCAATAAGTTTATGAAAAAAAATTTAACATCTTTAGCCATCAGGGAAATGCAGCTCAAAACTACACTGAGCTTCTGTCTCTTCCCAGTAAGGATGGCTGTCATCAAGAATACAAAAAACAATGAATACTGGCAAGGATGCGCGGGGGAAGAAAAGAATCCTTCCACACTGCTGCCAGAAATGTAAGTTAGTATAGCTGTTAGGGAAGTCAGTATGAAGATTTCTTGCAAAACTACAAATAGAGCAAACTTTTGATCTGGCTATACCACTCTTCTGTCTATATCTGAAGGAATTAAAGTCAGCATACTAAGGATACCTGCATATACACACACGTACATCACAGCACAATTCACAACAGCCAAGATACAGAACTAGCCCAGGTGCTCATCAACAGATGAATGGATAAAGAAAATGTGGTATACACACAGTAGAGTATTATTCAGCCATAAAGGAGAATGGATTTTTGTCATTCGAAGGAAAATGGGTGGAAATAAGAGATCATCATATTAAGTGAAATAAGCCACATCAAAAAGAAGTGTTGCATATTCTCCCTAATATGTGGAATCTGAAAAAAGGTGACATGAAAGTAGAAGGAAGACTATTATTAGACAAAAGAAAGGGAATAAGGGGGAAGGGGAGAGTAGGGTAAGTGAAAGTAAGGTGGGACTGGATATGATCAAAATCTGTTCACTGAGACTGAAGGCTGTAAAACTAATAGGCACAAATAAAAAAAAGAAGAAAAATCTGTTTATCTGTTGCAGACATCATTTCTGTAGGGATAAGTTGAGTGGTAGCTGGAAGAGCATGTGGATTCACAGGTTTTACTTTAAAATAAAATAGTCGAAAGTGTATTTGCCGATTAGTGTGTCCTCGAGAGACAGAGAAGTGATCATGAAGAAGAAAGGAGGCAGGAGTGGGAAAGGGGCTGGTGACAAGATGGTCTCCAGCAGTTGTGGCTCTTCAGTGTTCCTCCTGTCCCTCCGGTGTTGGCTAGCTTAGAGGGCTGCTTCTAGTGGCAGAGGTCACAGGCTGTCACATGAGTAGGTCACACACAATTGTGATTTCTGTCTTGTCATCAGACTCTTCAGCTGGGAGGCCTATGGAGCAACAACCTGAGGATAAGTTATAGCCAACAGCCAGTTAAGGACACAGTTTCACAGTGCTACACAGGTAGAGGACTGATTCCTGCCAACAGCCGTGTAAGTGATGGAATCATATCCTCCCCCAGTCAAGTCTTCATATGAGATTCTGGCCCTGGCTGACACCTTAAGTACAACTTTGTGAAAATTCTAGAAAAAGAGGGCCTAGATGGGACACACCAACATGTCTGATACATAGTGGCTGTGACACAATAAATGTGTGTTATTTTAAGCTGCTAGGGATTGGGGGTAACACAAGAGTAAATAATTTAGGCTAACATATGAGAAGCTCAAAGGTAATAATGTCTCCCCAGAAGCTGGGAACCATCCACCAACAGAAGAGAAAAAAACTTCAAATGTGTGGTATGATACCTATTGGTAAATTTGGTGATAAAAGTTTTCTAAATAAAACAACTGAGCAACATCATCAAATCACAGTAAAGAGCAAAGGACAAGGATGCAGTAATCTGAAGAGGGGAGAATGAGTGCTTGAAATTGTTTTGGAGAATAGAGAAGCAGACACATAGGAAAGCGACTGAAGGCATTTCAAATACTGTTCACCTGCAATGCAGTGTGGCCTCAGCAGCGGGAACACGGACTGTGGAGCTGACCACACTTAGGAGCTCACCACACGTAGGAGCTCCTACCCTGCTCTAGCAAATACCACAAACCAGGCGACTTACAACAGACATTTATTCTCAAATATTTATTCTCACCAAGGTGTTGCCAAAACCATGTTCCTCTGAAGGTTCTAGGGGAGATTTTCTCCTTGTCTCTTCCTCTGGCTACAGGCGACTTCAGGCAACCTTAGGCTGTAACTCCATCACTCCCCCCTCTGCCTTCATGGTCACCCTGTTTCTTCCTCCTCTGTGTGCGTCCTACAGGGACACAGGTGATGGGGATTGGAGCTCATCCAGATGATCTCCTATCAAGATCCTTAACAGAAGCTGGAAGACCCTTTTTCTAAATAAGGTCACGCCTGCAGATTCTTGGAGTGAGGATGTGGGCACATTTTTTGCAAGTCACCTTGAACTGACTATACTGTACCTCCTATATCTAAGGCATGGATCTGTCTGCTCCTAACAGTGTGGGCTTGGGCAGACGACTTCACTGTCCTGCATCTGAGTTTGCGGCATGGAGCACTGTGGGAGAGGTAGTACATGAGTCAGTACAGATGTCAAGTGACTGTTACTTTTATTTATTAGTTATTACTGAATTACAACAAAAGACAAGAGCACTACTTACAATGGAAAGATGGCACAGATAAGCAAGACACTGCTACACATACTCTTATCTTTTCAACAGTTTATCTGGGTCTCATATGTGTCTTTGATGATGCCGAGATTCTGAACTTTGCCACAGTAAATCATTTTTGAAGAGATATTGTCCTAATAGAGAGGTTTATTATTTTTTTTAATGTTTTGTGAGCCCTCCTTTTCTCAAAATGTGTTCTCTACCATACAGGTAATTCAAGAATCATGATTCATTTTTCTTTTTAAAATCAGAACCCAGACAACAGGGCTACTCTGTAAATATCCTAAAAATATCCTGGAGAGGTAAAAGGAAGAGCAGAAAGGCATCTTTGCGAGCAAGTATAATGTATGCAAACATCAAATCTTTTTTTTTTTTAATCACTATTAAAATCTGGTGTCTACCATTTAAACTATACTATGAGGTTTATCACACAAGGAAAAGAAAGGACAGATTCTCCCGGGAACAAAGATTCCAAGGTGAGTTCCTTGTGTCCATAAGAAAGTGATATTCTTGAAAATCGAGGTTTATGGAAACTACATTTGTTTATTCTCAACATTTGCACATCAGGAGCAATGACAAGTGTGAGGCCTTATCCCTATAATCAATGTGTGAGATCCTTCAGAGTGGCTGAGTGTCTGCGATGGAATCCAGAGGATCAGATGAAGGCACCTCGGTGAGAGGCGAAGTATTAGAGCCCAAGTCACAGAGCTCTGAAGTGACAACCTAGAATTTGAATCAAGGTTTCTCTGGCTCCACAGCCCTCTTTCTTTCTAAATTGGCTTTCATCAGTCCTCACCGTCTCAGGAAAAGTAGCTTATCATGATTGCCTTCCAGAATTCTAGAAAAATAAAACAGAAAGCAAATGGTAACTCAGGAGACTGCAGAGTGGGCACTGCAAGGGCCCACTCTGGAGAGGCCCAGATGGAGAAGGAGGAAGCGGAAGTAAGGGCTGGCTGGACCGGAAGTCCCTACCACAAACACTTACTAAGACAATGACATGAATCCGTGTCTGGCCTTTTATAAGGGCTTTACCCTTGTTCAATCATTCCAACCGTAGGCCCACTGTGTGAGACAGAGGCATGTTATTGAAACTCCAGTACGGATGATAAGAATACTCAATCCATTGGTGTAAAGCCAGGATTTTAACTTGGAAAGTTCGCCTGTGTTTTTACATTCTCTGAATAAAATAGACCAAACCCCATGAGGAGTGGCTAAGGTTCACTAGGAAAGTTAGGACTTCACTGAGGACAAACTTCATCTACTGCACAATTTATTCCAGGACAATATATTCCAGAAAAATAAAAATGTGCCGTTTTGTTTTAAAAGAAAGGTACTAAAAATAGTCAAGAAAAGTTTAAGAATTTACCTCAAGTTACTTATTCATCTCACACTTTTTAAAAATATTGAACTGCTAATAAAAACAAGGTTTTGAGCAATGGAACACGGAAATCACCATTTTCATTAATATCTAAATTAAATTTCAGGAAAATGACCAATTTTTATTAAATCATGGCTTGTTAGAGATTCCTGTAATGTCCACAGCAAACTTTTCAGTAGCACTGGGATCTTTAGTGGCTTTCAGTGGTAAACAACCAATTTTGTACAATACAGGCAATTTACCTAGTTACAATTAATTTTGAAAAGTTATGGCTTTAACAAAAGGACGCCTTTATTGTTCATCTAGCATTAGTTAACGGGAGAAAAATATAGGACGTCTGAAATATAAAAAGGGATCTGGCCATAAACACAAAGAAAAATGATAGAAGTACTTTGAAGGATTTACTGTGTTTATTTTTGAGTGTTCATTCTTATAATTAAGATTTTTTCAAAAGTCAAGTATCATTCTATTAGAATGCAATTGACTTGCTCCAAAGCTAAACCAAGCATCTCACAAAATCTGTGAAGAGAATAATAATAGGATTCCTGTTTGATGTAGGTATGAGCTATCCTTCCCATGGTCAGAAAAAATTATCTCACATCTTCTTAAAAGCAAAACAGAAAAGGGAGTTAAAAATCAGTTACTAAGGCTATGTCTGAGGTCAATTACTTTGACCTCATTTTGCTTTTTTCTTTATGTCTAGAAAAGAGTCACATTAGAAATAAAAAAATGAGCAAGAGGAAAAATGCTTAAGGAACAACCACATTTAATGTGACTCAAAATTAATAAAGTAAGAGGCTCCTCAATACACTGTTCCCATTAGTATACTGTACATCAAGAACAATGACTCCTCCAATTTCTGGAGGACAGTGGTGTTCACAAAACACACATATATCACGTCTTGGATCTTCCCTCACATTAACTCTTCTAGGGACACATATTATTATCAGTATTGTACAGATGAAGAAACTGTCTCCGATTTTTAAGTGAATTGTCCAAAGTCACAGGCTAGAATTCAAACCTTGTTCAACTAATTTTAGAATTAACATTTGTTTTCTTCATACTTAAACTACTGTATCTACCCCTTCCCTTCTGAGTTTTGAAAGGGTTGTCACCAAGAATAACTGCAATTTCATTTCTTAAATATCCCATCAAAGTTGAGATTATGCACGAAGTACTATATTTTCAATGATACCTTCCAGTACCCAGAATTCCAATTCTATCACGAAGCCTATTTTTCTATAAAGGGAATGGGACAATGAGAGTCTCCAAACATCTATGAAAAACTCAAAGATGTGTTGACTACAAACATCCAGGGTCTCCATTATCAGGGCTGTGGAAGAACTAAGTCAACTTAGTTAACAGGACAGAACATTTCAGCTGAAAAAAAAAAAGCTGGGGCACTTGGCTTTAATCCAGAAACAAGACACAATTCTCCTATCAACCATTTGTAGATAATATAGAAATTCAGCTTAAATGAAGTTCTATTTAATCAAATATTTGTGTTCTAGCATGTGGAAATCTTGATCTTTAAAAAAATATTTTGTTTCATGAAATGTCTTTTCTTTAATTCAGCTACTCTCTGAGAGCCTGCATGAAGATAGATGGGTAGTTTTGCTCTCTGTTGCAACTCTGGTGCCCAGAATGACATCGGCCTGATGGCAGATACTCTACAAATATCTGTCAAACGAAGCAAATTGATGAGCAAAAATTTAGGAGAGAAATGAGTTTCCCATCTGTCGCATAACAGGGATATGTGGGACAGATTTGGGTCATCAATACAGTGGGTAAAGTCTATTCTTTCTTGTGTCCTTCATCCTATTCCTCTACTCCTGGCTCTGCATTTATTTGGCTTAGTTTCTGCTGTCTGCACACTCTGTAAGATGGGCAAGTGGAAACAAAGCGTTGAAACAGTCTGAGTTGGAACACAGCAAAAAGGACAGAATCATTTCAGTCTTCTACTTAAATTCCACGTATACTTTGCTTAAGGTTCAGTTAACAGCCCTCCATCCAACCAATAACACTATCATTGACACTCGTGTACTGCACAATTTTTGTACCTCCCCCCACAACCAGTTGGAGTCTCGACAGGCGTGTATCTCTTACACAACTGCCGATAAATTTAGCAGCTGTACCACAAAAGTTGCAAGGAAAGTGTCTAAATCCTAAAGTATCATAAAAAAAATGGAGAATGACAAACGATATACAATAAAATATGGCCAAACACAACAAAATACACATAAAATCAACATTCCTTGCTAACTATTAGTAATTCTGCTTTAATTATAGCTAGCAGATGGTCAAAGGAAGGTGAGCTCTTACATTCCTGAAAAGTCTATTCTCATTTCTGTGTTAAGGATTGCTGCCGTAAACTCTGGCATCAACGTCTCCGTAAGACTTCTGATAAATTGGAGAAAGGCATTTTCCATAATTAATAGTTTAGATTATCGTGATGTCTAAATACACTATGGAAATTTGTCTGGGAGAAAAATTGTTTAAACATTCATATTAAAATATTTTTCATGCTTCTTGGTAAACATTAAATTAGAAAAGGAATCTACTACAATGATTTTAATAGAGTGGGGTTTTTTTGTCCATAACAAAATTCCTCAAATTTAACTGTGCTGTGAATATTAGAATCTCTAGCCTGAGGTGAGCCTCACTTGATCAACTTCTGGGAAACAGACTGAAAACAGACGGCCTTTGAAATTAGGTTGTATAGCTTCTTTTTCTCAAGTAGAAGATTGTTTTTGATATGTCCATCGATCGATGGCACATCCCTTCTATGTCATCATTAAGTAACTCTTATGTTGTTATAATTGACAATAAAAATCAAAATGTCAATATCACTATTTTCAACTTGCAAATGGTTTTCCTTTGCCTTGCTTGTCAACTCCAGCAATAAATTTTTCTCTCTCTCTTGGCCTGTGGATTTTTCATCTTTTCTCACATTTAATCTGACCACACTCATACCCTTTACATTTTAAAAGAAGTTATCATTTCCAACATTTAGTAGCATAAATAATTCATTTCTTTTTTCCATTTCTATGATTTCATTTTAAAATCATGTTCTTAATCAGCCTCTCGAATATTCCTAAAAAAATCACATTTGATTAGTTTGAAAGTTCTGCACCTTACCTTCTCTTCATACCCTGTAAACTGAAAAATCAGCAGGAAATACCTGAGCCTATTTAAAACAAATGATCCTAACATAAAAGCATACCAACCTACATTCTTCTGTATTAAATACTGTTCCCTGTGAAATTCTTTATATGCAAATTCTCCTTGAGTCACATCTAAATTGGTTGAGTTTCTAAAGAACCCAAGGAAACTTTTCACAAGCTTCACACTCTTGCACTTATTCATATGTACTCTGAGGATACGGATGAGTGAACTCCTTTGTTCTTCTTCAGATTCGAACCTTTTAATGTTAAAAGAGCATGTGTCTACAGTCTAGTCAAATCTAATATAATAAGATCACAACACCACTAAACATGCAGTTCACAAGAGAAGAGCTGGCAAACTATCCTCCAGGGTTCAAACTGACCAGTCCTATGTTTTGCCCATGCCTGATGTTACATAACAAACAGATGTGGTCTAGACTGCAAGGCCTAAATCAGGAGTGTCCAGCCTGCCGTCCATAGGCTACAGGACATGCACTCCTGAGTGGGGGTGGCACCAACCAATAGGCTTGTAGCCTGGATGGGATAGAAAGAAAAGGAGGCTGCATGCTGCTGCTGCTGCCTCCTGCCTACCTTGCCATGGGCTGTTTTCTCTCTACCATGCTGCCCTGCCTTGGAAGCAGTCTACTATGGACTGAAACTTCTACAAACCCTGAGCTAAAATAAATGTTTTTTCCTTTAACTTTGAGTGTTGGGTGTTCTCGGCAATGAGAAAAGTAAGACAACTATGTGTAGAATCTTTACAGAAAATAATACAGGGTATGAAATACTACCCTCAGGACTCCTACACTCCTTATTAACTTTATCAGAAGACTATTTATATGTCAATTCTTTTATATTACCCACTGTTGTTTTACAAATGAATTTGTGCTATTATTGTTAGTCACAGCAGTAAGAAAAATAAACAGCGCATTTTTAAAAAAATGATGCAAGTGTTTAAAAGGAGACAACAGTATTTCTTAAAACAAAATTAAACCAGTTTCTATGATACAGCAGAGGATAGAATTTCAAATATTTACTTGATTTAGTTTAGCAGAAGGAAGACGACTGGAAAGGAATATGTGTCTGAGTCTAACTAAAGAAATTATAGAACAAGAAAGCATTACAAATAGGAGTTTTCTGTACTAAATAATTTTAATTGTTCATAGAATGAAATTACATATAACCTTAAATCTATGAAATATAAATTACAAAATCTACTAAAATTTTAGTGAACTTATTATTTAACTTTGAACTTTAAATGTCTTCACCACTGCATTGTCAGGATGCTAATGTGAATTTGTGAGAAATTCATTATATAATTTTTTAAGGTATTTATGTGAACACAAGTTTTTATTTCTGCAAATTGAATATTTAGTGAAAGGACTATTGAGTCGTATGCAAAATGTAGCTTTAGCTTTTTATGAAACTGTTAGACTTTTGCATCTTGACTATGATTTTGCACTTCTGGCTGCAATTGAAGCAAAGGTCCAGTTGCTGCACATCCTCAGCAGCACTTGGTTTTGTCTTTTTGTTGTTGTTGTTATTCTAATAGGCATGTCAAGGTATTTCATTGTGGTTTCAATTTGCATTTTCCTAAAGGCCAAAAATGCTGAACATCTTTTCATGTGCATATTTGTCACAGGAATAACTTCTTGATGAAGTTTATAATCAAACCTTTTGTCCATTTTAAAATCGGATGCTTGTTTCTTACTGTTCAGACACTTCTTTTTGTATTCTAAATGCAAGTGTTATATATGTGAATTGCAAATATTTTCTTCCACTCTTACCTTGTCCTTTTTATTGTCCATTTGTTTGGGAGGGTGAGGCAGAATTGGTGCCATTCAAGCCCAGCATGAGCTATACAACGAGACCCTACAGATTCATTCTATGTTATCTCTAGTCTTTTTTCTCATCCTGATGTCTTTCTTTCTCCCTTCCTTCTTTCCCTCTCTCCCTCCCTAGTTCCTCTTTTTCTTTTCTTTCTTCCTTTCTTTTCTTTTCTCTTTTCTTTTCTTTTCCTTCTTTCCTTCCTTCCTTCTTTCCTTCTTCTCTCTTTCTCGCTTTCCTTCCTTCCTTCCTTTCTTTTCTTTCTTTTCTTTCTTTCTTTCTTTCTTTCTTTCTTTCTTTCTTTCTTTCTTTCTTTCTCTTTCTTTCTTTCTTTCTTTCTTTCTTTCTTTCTTTCTTTCTTTCTTTCTTTCTTTCTTTCTTTCTTTCTTTTCTTTCTTTCTTTCCCCCTTCCTTCCTTCTTTCTTTCTTTCCTTTCTTTTCTTTCTTTCCTTCTTTCCTCCTCTCTTTCTCTCCTTTCTCTCTTTTCTTCTTTTCTTTTCTTTTCTTTTCTTTTCTTTTCTTTTCTTTTCTTTTCTTTTCTTTTCTTTTCTTTTCTTTTCTTTTCTTTCCTGGGATTGAACCCAGGGCTTTTACACTGAGCTACATACTCAGGCCTTTATTTTTTGAGACAGGCTCTTGTTAAGTCCCTAAGTTGCCCACACTGGGCTCAAACTTTGATCCTCTGCTTCAGCTTCCCAGAGTGCTTGGATTACAGTACATGTGCTACCATGTCTAGCTCCAAACGAGATTTTTAATAGTGTTTTATCATTTTTAAACATCCCTTATGACTGAAATAAGGCATGTTACTTTCAGTAACTAAAGTGTTTATGGAAGTTATAATAATCCATCTTTCATTTAGTACATACTGATGCAATTCTTTAAGATATCTTTTTCTTAAAAAAGAAAAGATATCTTTTTCTTACTCCCAACAAAGAAATTTACTAACAGTCTTTTATACTCATCTTTAGGGAGTATAACAAAGATTCTTGCAGGGGAATGAAGCTGGGATTTGAAGTAAGTCTTGTCTGACTGCTCCCTCTTCTTCATAAAATATCTCAGAAAGACTTAGGATAAAGATACGTGTCTCACTTAACACCATATATTAAAAATTAAACAATGTACATAGGAGATGCATGATAACGTTGGTTGAGAGGAAATGACTTACATTTAAATATTGGTGCTGAAGCAATAAAATTGGACATCTCAAGTTATTTTAATTTTTTTTTTCTGTGCTGGGGATTGAACTCAGGGCCTTGTGCTTACAAAGCAAGCACTCTAACTGCTGAGCTAAATGCCCTGCCCCTCAAGTTATTTTAAATAAAGATGATATTTATTCTATGAAATAATTAGGCTAACTCTATACTCCAGAAGAATGATTCAAACCTACCGTAAATAAATTACTAAAGATATAAATTAGTAAGACTTTATTAATTTCCATAGGAATGCTTTGAGACCATCAGCGACTCAATTTCCATGTCAGCAAGCCTAAAGATGAATTCTCATTCTTCATCTCTTGTCAGCAGAACTTGATATAACACATCACTTTCTCTGTTCTCTGTCCCTCATCTCCCGGGACCACTCAGTAACCTGATAGTCTTTCTACCTCACTAGTTACCTCTTTCCAGTCTTCAGTGTTGGTTTCTTCTCTTCTCCCTGACTTCACTGACGGAGAGTCCAGGTCAGTATCGTAGCTTTAAACAGCATCTACCTGCTGAAGGTTACCACATTTTTACCTTCAGCCTCAGCTCCTTTCTCATCGCTAGCCTTTCCCATTGGATCAACGTCTTTGTATCACCTTGTATCATAAATATCACTTTATAGCATATAACCTTATATCGTAAATCATTTTCTTCTCCAAATGTGTTCTACCCCCAAACATCACTTTCATTATCCCACTTGTTGCCAAAAATCTTATGGGCATTGTTCATTTTTCTCTTTTGTGTTCTATTTGGAATTCTTCAGAAATCTCTCTGGGAATAACATAAATAATTATTTATAATTTTCAGGTTTTTAGCATTGTAGTAGTTGCCAGCCCGATGTGCGTTCTGTCAGTTCTCATCTGTCAATTCATATCTGGTTGTATAATCCTCTGATTATAGTACAGGTTTACACCATAAAAATATCATTTGTTAATTTGTTTTTTTTGCCTAATGCCTCTTGAAAATTGTAGCAATTTTTATAAAATGAGTCTTTATAGATTTCTTTTCTATTGAAACTGTTAAATATGTTATACTTGTTAAAGACTACCATTCAGAATAGAGTGAAACTGTGTGTTACATTTGGGTGAACTTGAAGTATTTTGCATTGTAACTATATACCAGCAAGAAAGATGGAGAGAGAGGAGAGTCTTCTCTAATTCTTCAGGCTGTTTCATTGCATGCCACTTCCACATTTCGAAAGGCCCTAGTGTTTAGGCTATACCTGTCACCGAGCACACACTACTCTGAAATTGACCATCACCCAGAGTATGATCACTTGAGTTCATACTATCATCTGAAGAATGACTCTTTTGCATCCTCCTTCACTACTTCTACCAACCTTAATCTGCTATCAAATCTTTTTGGGGGAGCATTGAACACAATAAACTTCCATTACTTTCTTTTTATGCATAAAACTTATTTACTTTGAAATTTTTATAACACAAACATGTATCCTTATTCAATTGAAGGTTTTCTATTTATAAAAAATTCTTTGGGTATCTCAGATGGGGTAAGAGATACAATAAATTTTTCTATTACAATGAAATCGTTTTTCATTTAACCATTTTCACCTATCAGAAGAATTTTCAGGACAAACATTAAAATCATAAATCAGAAATAGATCTACTTATATAAAAGATTTGGAAAGAAATGCAAAAACAGTATCCAATGTCACTCTTAATATTGCTGTTTTCTGTCGTTTTTCACCATCATGCTCTAATAGCAGCCTAGAACAAGTTTAATTTAGAATTTGAATATAAAAGTAAATATAAAAAGGTACTTTTTCAAATTACGTAGATTGCCTTGGTTTCTACTGTACTTTAAACTCACTATTCCTGGCAAGACTGTATTTATATTCTATAAATTCATGAATATCTGAATTTGTTTCACCGTGCACTGAGTGTATGTTTGGATCACCAATGAAACACACACAGGAATTAAGGCCCAGAAGGAGGCAGCTCACGAGAAGAAAAGGTCTTACGATGGTTTGCTAATTGATATTAATTGAGTAATCTGCACTAGGAAGTAAAGGTTAATAGGATTAATAATACTTACCTTTATTTTACTTTGTACACAGAAAGCTTTAAATGAATTATAACAGCATCCTAGATTTTATAAATCTAATTTGAAGTAAATAATCCATTAGTATCAGTTAAGTCATAAACTCTAATGCACAAAATTTTTAAAATAGTAACTCTTTAACTACTAAGAACTGTTGTAGTACACTAGTAAACAAAACACTTCAGTATCTATTACAAACAAAGTCATGCTTCTTTGTCCTGCTTTGTTCTAGACATGTTCATGTTTTTGAGGAAGTTGGAATGTGTCCTCTCTGCTCTTTTGAAATCTTTTAAAAATTTATATTTTCCCATTCCAACTGACAGTCCTGGTGAAAATAAAAATGGAAATCTCTTAATTTCATGTTTTTCAGAGGGAAAGGTAACTATTTATGTTATGTCTTGAATAGGGAAGAATTGGATAGTCTGAACTATACAACTTTTATTGATTGCATGTTGATTATAAGTTACTTAAAACACTGAAAAACAAATTCTCCCTCTTACACTTTTTGGGTTACCTTTATTCAAATGTAATACATGTTAATCAACATTACAAGGTGTGGTTTTGTACTAGGTCAGGGTCATAAAAGTTATTTAATGTGCACCTTAGAGCATCAATATCAATTACAATTCTAGAATTGTGTACAACAAAGAGTATAATGTTTCTCTGTTAAGTGGTGGATCAATAGTTGGAAACTAGACTTGGGAACAAAAAGACTGATGAATAAAAACCAGCTTGGTACCTGACAAGTAATATATTATTTTGGTATGTTGGTTTTTGCAACTATAAAAAAAAATTGTTTTTTGATTTTTGGCAGTATAAAGTCTTTGCACTGAGCTACCCCTTACTTTTAATTTTTAAATTTTACGTCTCACTAAATCCCTAACTTGCCCGGGCTGGGGCTCAAACATGAGATCCTCCTGTTTCAGCCTCCCAGAGTACTAAATGCTCAACACATTGCTTGCTACGCAGTAGATGTTAAATAAATTCTTTCCATCTTCCTTAAACTGTGAAGTAAAAAAACTGAAGCCTAAGAGTCCTTCAGTAGAATGCATTTCAGTAAAGGGAAACAAAATAAGCTGTAACCCTTTGGTTTGGCAATTCAATGCTCCTGGAATCCTGGTAGAGAGACAGGAATATCTGATTCTTATCCAAAAGTTTAGGTAAGAAATGAAGCATCAAATAGCTAGATTAGAAATGGGCAATAAATTAATACTTAATGGTGGATCAGAAATCTTACCAGCATAGCCACGCATGTGTACACATGTATATATTGAACCACATAAAGATTTTAAAAGGTTTTTAAAAAGCTTTAAAGAATATTTTTCATCTATTATCCTCACTACACATGATTTGTGGCAATGAGCAACTATCATTTCCTTCTCTTCTTCTCCAATCCCCGTGGAAAAACAAATTACTTGCTATATAAAATACAGGTTATCAGCAATATTGCTAATTGATGGTGTAGCTGCCAAATTCCAAGTCACATTTTGACAAAGAATATGATCTAATGTTACTCCCTAACATTTCATCTGTCAAAAGACAGAAAATAACTAACAGTCAGTATTTTCTTTGGATCAGCAATGCAATTTAATAGTGGCAGTTAACATAATTAAAGGCCAGTAACCAGATTAAAAAGTCTTAGTTTGTAATTTTTTAAACTAAAAAAGGGTATGTATTAAATGATGTTTGAGTTAAATCCAAAGGATGGAGGAAATCCCACCAATTTGATAAAAAAGCTTTCAAAGGGAATTTAATGAGTACCTAACCTTGCCCAGTAATATAATGGGGCTATAATGGAAAAGGATGAAGTTTCTGATTGCTGTGAATTTACAACATGCCTCAGTAAAGAAAATGAACTGATTTAAAACAAAAGGCAAAAGCTCAATGGCTAAACACCAAATACTGGGAAGATGTGAGGAGCCAGACGAGGAGGTGTGAACAGAACCAATTTCAGTGGCTCCTCTTTTTCCGCCTGGTTTCCACCCCCACCTCACTGGATTGGCACACAAAAGGCAACCGTTTATCCAACCAGTTGTTTAGGACACAAAAGTTGAATGCAAAGAAAAATGGTGCAAGTCAGCTTGCAGTTTGCAGTCATCAGCATTCACGCGGCAATTGAAACGATAAGCATGCACAAATTTAAGCAACTTAGATTTTGGGTAGAGGCAGAAATCCAAAGGACTCATGAATGACACAGGATGAAGACTCACTCTATTCACTGAGTAACTGGTAAGTAGTTAACAACATTGAGGCAACTGGAGTGAGATAAGCAATACCGGATCGGGAAGCATTAAGTCACTGGTACCGCTTGGGAAAAAGAAACAAAGACCAAATTTGTTGAATAAAAAGGAAAAGATGAATAGCAAAGAAAAGAGAGAGCATTTACCTGCTATGTAGATTGTTGTGTTACTAAAACACAGCAATATTATCCTTCTGGAAACAACAATAACCACTACAAACATCACTGTTTCATGGCTATTTTGGTATATCATAACAAAGAAAAACACCTCTAAAAATGAAAATTCTCTTCCCCTAGTAAAAGGTAAAGCTGTGTGCTGAACATGAACACAGCGAACTGTTCAGTATTACAAGGCCTAAGAATGCACATTTGATGGGATCCTTTCACACAGCCATGAAGCGTAGGGACGACTGATGCACTTTGTCAGAACATTGCCACCTGTCAACACTACAATTTAGGGTGTCACACCTTTGTTTTGCTGTAATGTTCAAGTAACCAGACATTGTTCGTTCTTCTACTAGCCTGTATTTGAGTTGTTCTTTAGTATTCATCATTAGCTCTAACATGCTAACTCAGAAAGACAGAAAAGACATTTCAGGGAGAAATAAATCCTACTTTCAGTAAAATACATGGCACCCTATAATAGCCAAGATCAAATATTAAAATTGGAGTCAGTTTATTTCAGGCCATTTCAGGAATCCATGACTTAACCAAGAGCATATCTCTAGAAGACAGACAGCTGCACTGGCTGCTTCCTAGTGTGCCATCTAGCTTTTTTTTTTTTTTTTAAATTTACCAAGAACATGTATTGGTACATTGTAGGTACACATAATGATCACATTCATCATAGTCAATTTGTACCTGTATATGTTATATCTTGGTTCCCTCCCTTCCCCACACCTCCGTCCCCACCCCTCCCTTCCACTCCCCTTCCCCTCCTTATTTACAACAACTTTATTTACATTTTTCCATTTTTTTCTCCTTTTCTCTTTTCTTTTCTTTTTCCCTTCCTTCCTTTGCCCTCCTCCCTTTCTAGTTCTCTTCCCTTTTGGTTTCCCTGTCCCTCTGCTTCCTCATCAGTAGAGCATTAAGGGCACCTATAGAGCAAAGTTAGAGAACCACTTTATAATTTCCTCATTTGGGAAACAAATATACTGTCTTTTCTATCTCAGAGACATTGTGAAGATTAGATTGCATACTAAAAATAAAATGTCTTTTATAGGGCTCAGTACATATTGGACACCCTATAAATATTAGTTTCTCTCTTTAACGTCTTATAAAATGATACACTTTAAGATAAATTTTATGTTTGTTGTGATTCTGGAGGGGGACTTACTTAAATCAGAGTTGTCTGTACAATAAACACTTTGTTCCAGAACTTCAAAAATACTTTAGTTTTGCCCCTGGGGCATATTTCTGTCAGTGACCTTATGTTTCGTCCATGCTCTACTTGTAGTTACATGTGTTTAGCCTGTTTAATGTAACCGAGTGTCTGCATTTTCCCTTCCATGTCTGTAAAGGTAGAGTCGTCTGCGGAAACCTCACCTACAATACTAGCCCCAGGATGGCTGAGACACGGCATGACCACCTGGGTGACTTATTCCCTCACACTTCTGGAGGTGCGAAGTCCAACACTGAGGTGTCAGGAGGTCCATATTGGATCTGGGCTTCTAGGGAAGACCCCTTTCTTGCCTTGTCCCAACTTCAGTCTTGTAACCAGCCTTGTGGCTGCTTTGCTCCACAGTTAACAAATAAAACATTCCTCTTTCTCTCTCTCTCTCCCTCCCTCTCTCTCTGTCTCGTGTGTGTGTGCGTGTGTTTGTGTGTGTGACTGTCTGTCTGCCTTCTTTCTTCTTACAAATGCATCAGTCCTTAGATTTAGGGCCCAGCCAAATCCCGTACAACCTCATTTTAACTTGATTCATCAGCAGAGACCTGTAAGGTCCCATTCACAGGGACCTCTTGTTAGTTCTTCAACACACAACACATTCGCAGACATTTTAGCGTCTTAAGATATATCAACATCAAGCTTTATTTATTTTAATTGGTAAAATTTTCCAATGTCCACCAATTAAAAAAAGAAAGGTTTTGTGAAGTAGTAAGAAAAATCTTTAAAGCCAATACTAGTTTAATCTGAGGGTAACTGTTTTAGGATCTTCCTTTTTCAGTGCTACTGAATATTAAAACTCATATTCATGATGTAAATAGTTTTCATTGTGTATATTCTCCTATGTAAAGTTGACAACTGATGAGTAAGTATCAAAGGATCAATAATGACTTATTTCACTGTACAAAAAATGAATTTAGAGAAACACATTAGCATGGGTTAAGGAACACCAAATTGTCACTCTGTTTTCATTCGTGATAAATAATAAGTTGGTCACTAAGGCCTGAATCTAATTTACTTTAGAATCGCCTATCAGTAGCCCAATAGTTCGAACTCACGAGTCACATGCATGTTCCCCTGGAGGCTACCAGGCTTACTATAAAGTTTACTGTAGCTATGTGGCTCATGTCACAATGATGAACACATCACAAAATAAACTTGGTGGCCTCTAATAAAAGTTATTCTGTGAATAGATGTTAAGGTGGGTGTGAAACTAGTATATATTTGAATATTGCACTGAAAGCAGTGTCTTAAATGAAGACAGCTTCGTCTCAGATTATCTAAGTAACTCTTTCTGCTTTATATCTGTATTTTGTGCTTTATTTCCTTAGAGGAAAAAAATATATATGTGTAGGTATAAATGTACCTGTGTTCTTTTTGATCTTCTAAATAGAAATTTATAGAATAGGAATTCAAACAACAGCTGTGTCTACTTCAAAGAAACTAGTATTTTATCTAGTTTGTTTTGTGTTATCTAGTTTCTTTTCTATTGAAATACTAATATCTAATTATCAGATCAAGACTTTCAATATTAACCTATTTTATTCTGGTTTCAGGAAAACTTTCACACTGGGTCTTTTTCTATTTCATAATGGTGTCCTTTGCCCTTATTTTGCTTGGAATATAAAGCGTAGGTTAGGTTTTCCACACAAATGTTTTAAATTCTTGGATGGCAAGCACTGAGACCTATACAACTACTATATCTTTAGTGCCCGCATAGCTGGTACACGCTGGCAAGGTGACAATGGAATATTTGCCTGTTGCCACAAAGCGCCTCCTTAATTCCTGAGAGTAGAAGTGGGAAGTGGAGACTCTATCTCCCCAGGCATCTGTGGACTTGTTCTGAAATGCCCTTGGCACCAGGACATAAGCACCCAGGATGTTGCTCTGTTTCTTCAGGTGAAAATAATTTGTTTCAATTGGAGTCCAGTCAGGAAACAAATGAGGTGATTGCAGAGAGTCTAATAAAGAACTATTTAGAAAGGAGTGGAGAGGGGAAGAAACTCAAGAAGGGGTTGCGTCCGCCAGTGGGAGAGGGTTATTATCACCTCTGGCTTCACGGGCCGGTGAAAGGGTAGCTACAAACCCTGAGAACACTTTGCATGGATGACCACAGCAGGCGCGTTGCAACCCACATCCACAGAGCGCACCGGTCGCTCTCCACCCCTCCTGCTTCTGGATATCCAGGGGACGTCCTTGTGGGCCACACCCAACTGGAGGATGGCGAAAAATGCCACCAACAAAGTCACAAAACTGAGTGGAAAGAGGAAGAAAGTGAATTTCATGGGACAAATAGTGCCTTTCTGGTGAGTTTTTAATTTTGTCATTTGATGTATAAACTACTATCAAGGATAAAGAAAACTTCGTCGATGCTGTCTAAAAGATATTTATGAGCAGAGCAGAGGTTGAAAACAATGCTAGAGACAACTTACAAAATTCCTTGTCTTGAACGCTTAAAGTTGGTATTCCCAATCGCCCATCCACTATTTACACAGAGCTGGTACGTGCCGGGTACTGTGTGAGCGTTGCGAAGACAGACAGGTTAAGACAGACAGGTTGAACAGACTTCTGCCCCTTATAGTTCATATGATGGAGAGGACGTGGACAATAATAACTGTACCGGTAAGCAAGTGACTTGAGGTCAAAAGCTCACAGGGTTAGTAAACACGGAAAAGTACATAACTGTGGAGGCCACTTAGGCGAATGCCGGGAATCCTGCCTGAGAAAGAAACCTAAAGAAAAAGCGGGAGCAAACTTACTTGTTTCAAACACTAGTTAGTGGCTTGTAAGAATAACTCAATGGATCTAAAATGGCATTTTTAAATAAACAGGATACAACCGGTTGGGATGTGTACTATATACTTAGCAAGAAAGTGCTGTGTGAAACTCTTTCAGTCACACGTGGACATACTATGGGTCTTTATGTACAGTATTTTCCTTAGGTAGATAGTAATTTAATGGCACAGAGTCTAATCTGATTATCTGCTACTAATCCCTAACTCCAAAATTCTTGCATTGCGCCCTTTAGAACAAACGGTAAGCAAGTAGCCAACTCCCCCTTTTCAATAATGTCTTTTCTGAGCATCCCCTTTCTTTTCCTCCCTAAATGAAATCTGCTTGTATCCTGCTATCCTCTTGGCAAAGCTCCGAAGTGGGGGCATTTTGTCATGTTCTGTTGTCCCTGCACATACCTTGGGACTGAGAGAAAGGGATGATTTGTGTCCTGTGTCCTGCGCACAGCTGCTTTCAAATAGTCTCATCCTTCACATTTTAATACTCTAATAGTCAAGTTTCTGTTTTCCTGATATTGGGATTGAACCCACAACCTTCACACTCAGCTACATCCCCAGCCCGTTTTTACTTTTTAAGTTTATGCCAGCAAATTGTATGGACTGCCACTCTTCCTTGTGACTCGCGTCTGCCATCCTCCAGGGCACTCCGCTTTCACTCACGGTGACTTTATTTGCTGCTCCCGCTCTTCTTTGTCACACTTACTCTGGAACAGTTTTTGCTGACTTGATATTTGCTGAAATGATCTTTTCTAATACTGTGGTTTGATTCTTTTGCATTTTCCCCAAGTCATTTGCCTACATCTGTGGTCTCACCACATTATAATCATCAAAAACTGAAACGCCACCAGAATTTCTATTTCAATTTTAAGACAATTACTGCTACCTCCTGCCCATTTAGCTTTCTCATTCTAGTATTCCTATTCTGCTAACTCTGTGCCTTCTCTGAGATCTTTAAATCTTTGTTACTTTTTTTTTTCTATTTTAACTCTCCTCCTCTAATTCTCATCACTGTGGTTATACTGCTTAGAGTTCATGCCTATAATTAAAACCACTTGGGTGAAAAAAACCTTTAACTTCTACGCATCTCTTTCCTTATTCTTCCTTTAATTTCGGCTTCACAAAGTGCCAACTGTAGTTAAGTCTCACCTATTCCCTTATTCAATGTTTGATCATATAAATATTGCTGGATAACACACACCAGTTCCAAGTGGTCTCACCTTGTATCAGTGACCATAAATCTTGAGTGAGGACTTAGAATTCTAATACAAAACCCTACAATGTGTGTTCTCCTATGCTGTACAAGATGACTACTAATCATCTCCTTTTCATCAAAAGCCAGCACTCTACCTTTAGGGAGAAAATAAGAGCAATCGGGCGGGGTCTCCTGCCTTCATACCCTGAAATCTACTCTCCTGGGGTCCGCACCAGGATCCTGAACCTGTTCTCCTGTGACAGAAAATGAGGCTGTTCCTGCTCCGACTCACATCGTGTCACCCTTCTCTCATTCCCTGGTCCCACTCCAACATCCTCACAAGAAGCTCATCCAGCTCCCTCCCCCAAGTCTTAGCAGTCTTGTCTGGGCGGGTTCATTTTCATCAACAAAAACTTATTGCCAGAAAATAGACTCCTTTGCCTCTTCTGGTCTTTTTAATAACAGAATCTGAAAATTGTGCCAATTCAGTTCCTCCACTAAACAATTTTACATTCTTTATCCAATACACATCGTAGAATTTCCATCTCTTTCCCTACCCTAAAACTGCTCCTATCAAAACACCAGTCTTCCACATTCCCCAACCCAGTGGGGGTTTCTGTGTGTGCCCTCAACTTACTAGACCTCTTAAATTATTCAACACAAATTCTCCCCCTTTCTCCAAATCCTTTCTTCCCTTGGTTTCACTTTAGCATTTTTCTTCTTATCTGGCCCTACTTCATTTTCAGTTTCCTTTGCTGTTTTATCCTCCTTGCCTTAATCTCTAAATAGGCAGAGTTGTTTCTTCTATCTATGCTTCTGGTGTAGCTAACATCTTCCTGTTATGGACTTTAAATACTATCTACATGATGATTAACACCAGGTTTAAATCTTTCCCTCAGACTACTACCCTGAATTACAGACTTGAATATCTAACTTCCCACTTACTATATTGACCTGGATATCCAAAAAGCACTCCGGCTTAGAATTTTAAGAACAGAACACAATTCACCCTACTTAACCCCAACTTGTTTTTCTCACAGTCGGACCCATCTCCGTAAAACTAATTTGTATCTACTCAATCACTTATATTCCTAATCTAGGAATTGTCCTTCATTTTTTCTTTTAATTTCATATGTTATATATTAGCAACCCTTTTCTCTGTTTCCAGGTGTCCTATTCTTTGCGTCTACACGAACACTAGCTTGGTGGTCAGGGTTATCTTCTCTAACATGAGCCATTTGAGATTGTCTGTGACCTGGTTTTCCTGCTTCTGTCTTGAAAATTAAAGTCACTTTTCAACCCTTCTATCTGAACATATTGCTCTCTACTTAACCTAATGGTTTAGGATTGGATTTAAAATTAAATCCCAAATCCTTAGCCTTTAACATGCTGTGTATACTTCCTCCCATAAGAGAAGCCTAGGAAGCTCCCCCCTCGATCCACACTAGTTTTTCTCATCACTAAGATTGAAATTTAGGTGCATCTTCCCGTTAGAGGTCTTTGAGCCTCCAGGCGGAAAGGGTGCCTGTGACACTCTACATCTTATCCGCTGGACTTCCGGCGTTGTAGAGCTAGTCACTGTCTAACGTCTCCTTGTTCATTCACTTATTGTCTTTTCCTGGCTTTGAGCTATGAGTTTCATGACAGCAGCAGCTGCATTACTATTTTGTTAGTCTCATAAATGCACAGCATTATTTTAATTCCATAGTGCACTGAGGTGTATGAGCAAATGGCTCAGAATTGTCTCTACTCTTTAATGATTCATGATTCTCTTCCTGGGTTCATGACTTTCTTTGCTTTTTACTTCCGGGTACACTAGAAAAACATAATTTATAGATTCAATGACTTGAGTTCTCTCTTCAGTCTCTTTTAGGAGCCAAATTTTAAATTCTGGTGGGAGGGATGCTTTTTTATTCCCCTTGGAGCAATTAAGCATTCTGATCTAATGAATTAGAATAGGAAACTATGCTTATGGACACATGGTGCACACAGGGATGGTGGGAGGCTCACTACTGTGGATGGGAAATATTAGGCGAGGAGGCTGCTATTAAAGTGTCCATTATAAACAATGTGGTGGTCTGGAATGTTTTTGTGACCCAAGCTAAGTTCCTTCATGCCTCATGGCTTTATTCCTACTGACTCTTTGTTTTTATTTTTTATCAGTATTTGTAATATATGCAATTTGCAATCGTTTTCTGGACCAGATATATGTACATAGTACATCTGGTTTCTTCTTTTAATCTCTTTCCCTTCCTTTCCCTCCTTCCCCCTCCCTCCAATTCTCCTGTCTGCATTTTCATTCTTATTGATATTATTAATCTTAGTTCATGTTTGTGGCATATAATGTTTACATTCATTGAGGTTATTAGGTTCCTGTACATGGATATCTTTATTCTACTTATTTCCTCTTTCCCTCCCCCTCACCCCTTGTCCTTGGTCCTACTGGCTATTTTGTCAGGCACGCTCGTATTTGACATCATGGCTCCCTCTCCAAACATGACCCTGTGGCTCTTGTCTGAGATTTAAAATTTTCATTAGGCCTGCTGTGGTTTGGATCTGGTCTGAGTGGTTCCCCAAGGATTCATGTGTTGAAAGTGTAGTTCTCAGTGTGGTGATGTCAGGGGCAATGGGTCCTGTAAGAGTCCTGTAAAAGGTCCCGTAATGGGTCCAGTGGAGGCTCTTAGATTACTGGGGGTGTGCCCCCTTGGAAGGGATTAAAGAAGTTCTCTTGAGACCCCTTAGTTCTCTCAAGAAGGCTGTTGTAAAATGAGCAGATTAGGCCTCATCCCTTTTTGTGGGCTTCCTCTCTGGTATACATACTCCACTATGATTTGAACTATCATGATGTAATGAAGTCAAGAGGGCCTTTAGCTAAATCTGAGTTGAAGCCACTACCATGTCTTTGAACTCTGGAACTCAGACCCAAATAAACTGCTTTTTAAAGTAAGTGTTTAGCCCCTGGTATTTTAAGTAGAAATGAAAAATTATAGAGCAATGTAAAGTCTTATTTGTGTTAGTTGCTCCAATAGCTGGGTTCACTTTGAATGTTGTACGTGTCTGTATCATGAGACTAACAGATTTGCTGCAGGATTTTAATACATCTTCCTAACAAGGCATACTGACTTTTAAGGCTGTGGGCCACGTCTTAATTTTTTGTACATTTATCGAACAGACACTGAAGGCCCTACTTAGTGTAACTTCTTTACACATGACAGATCAGGTGTTCAGGCAGAAGAGTGGATTCCATGTAACTGGTAGCAGTGAATGGGAGAGTATGGCTGTGGTATGGTGGACCCAGGAAAAGGACCAAAAGAGGGCCAGAAATAGGTGGTTTTTAATTTGTGTACCAAAAGATTTGAGGATCATGGGACTGGAGAAGAGACTATTAGTAGAAAAATAATAATCTGGGTTTAGGAACAGGAAAAAAGGGACATATTGGGAGTATGGGAAGTATTTTCTGCCCAGTAATTCTCTTTAAATGTATCTCCAAAACATCTTGGTATAAACATCAGAAACATGATATGTACCTAAAAAGTACATGAAATTAGTAATACGAAATTGAGAGTCATGAGGCACTGTTTTGCGAACATTCTTATAAATTATCATGTTTGCCAACAACATGCATGAAACACATACAAACCGAACCATCTAAGCTTTTATGAAAAATATAGATTAGAAAAAAAGAGAAATAAGGAAATGTCAATTAAAATAGAAAATAATGAAAAATGAAAATCAAAGAAAAAGCACAAAGACTGTGGCCCTCGAGAAAGCCTAATCCACCCTCGGAGGGATTCAGATTGTGTTCAAGGAAACGCAGTCAGACATCTGGATTTAAATCCGGCCATGATACTTTCTAAGTGTGAACTTGAATAGTTTAAAGTCTCTAAGGCTTTTATTTGTAAAGTTGAATTTTGGAGAGAACTAGGTGAGAAAAATCCAGAAAAATCTTGTATTAGTTACGTGTTCTGAGGTGTAAAAAATTCAACATAAATTTAGCCTGATTAAAAAAAAAAATACAGACTCACTTAACTGGGAATTCCAAGAAAGGGTTGTATCCAGGGATTCAAAATATCACCCAGATTTCCCTGTGGGCTTAATTCTCAGGCAGTCTCTTTCTATATGAACAGAAGGAGGGATGCTGGCAGCATACAACCTAAATTCTTATATATTCTCATAACCCAAAAACAGCTGAGATCCTGTGTCCTATTACTGAGAAAGACTGGTTTCGTCGGCCCTGCTCCTTTACCAATTGCCATATCTGAAGGAGTATGCAACAGCAGTTCAAGGAAGCTCTTATACACATCTCTAGTACTGGGTAGGGCACCGCAATTGACAGTCCCACCAGAAACACGTGGAGATAGAAAAGACAGTTCCCTGAAGGAAAAGACAAAGGCAAAATTCCAGTGTCCGCCATCTTATAAACTGTTTTCTCTATGAGAAAGAGGGCTTACAAAAGAAGATATATGCCAAGGAAGCAGAAAATGTTGCCTTATTCTCTCTTCCCCTCCTCACTTGGTTCTTCTCTTTCTTTTCTCTACTCTCCAAGGTCTTCTCTTGGATTATCTGAGTCAAGCTCCACAGTTTACTAAGAGATTAATTTAATTCTCCCTCCCTGTGGCAAAGCTTGGATAAGTGAAAGCCTGGCCAAAACATTTAGGTAATTCAAGTTAAGAAACTCTATATTGTAATACATTTCTGTGGTGCATTAAAACACTTATATTCAAAAACCAGTAATTGAGGAGTTGGGGATTTAGCTCAAGTGGTACAGCACTAGCCCAGCAAGCACAAGGCCCTGAGTTCGATCCCCAGCACCACCCCTCCCCCCAAAAAAACCCAGTAATTGAATTGTAGAGGCCTTCTCACAGAAATCAGAGTGTTATTTACAAATATTCCATCTTTAATGCTGTGGCTGGGTGGTAAACACTAAATCAGTTAGAGAGAGGCTGGGCATGGCGGCACTCGCCTGTAATCCCAGTACTCAGGAGGCTGTGGCAGGAGGCTTTCTACCCTTTCAAGGCCAGCCTGGGATACACAGTGAGTTTAAGGGCAGCCTGAACTACATGGCAAGACTCTGCCTCAAAAAACCAACCAACCAACTAAACAGACAAACAAAAGACTCACAGATTATTGGTCCCAAAGACAAAAGTAGAGTGCAGGTAGAAACTTTTGTTTCCTTCATCACAGGGCTAACAGTGTGCACTCTGGACTGAGCTAGGTACCTTGACGTTTCATCTCAGCCAGTGTTAACTTAGTAACTCTTTAAACCAAGCAATATACTTTCCATTGCACACACATAAACCTGTAATTTTTCATCACTGTAATATGGAACAATGTGGTATTATTAATTTTTTTCCTTTTAAAACAGTTTACTGGCATGTTTCATAGACCCATTAACATTCACAACAGCACTTTGAAGTATGTGGTTTTTTTCTTAGTTTTTCTTATCTTTCCATCTTCGATACGGTACACATTTTCCCCAGACTTGAGGTACATTTATGAATATTTATACCTCTAAAAGAAGCCTGGCAATAAAACAAGGTGTTAGATGTGTAATCATCTCCATTTTTAGATGTAGGCATGAGTATTTTGAATAATAAGCAAGGAGTTTCTCAAATACTTAAAGAAGTAATAGCGGCAGCTCCTGAGCAGAAGGAATTCTACCCCTCGATGTCTGTGAGTGGTTTAATGAGATGAGGGCGGTGGGGTAAAAATGTGCTTGTAGATAAGCAGGCAAGCATGTCGTTTCTTCACCTCCACTTCCTCCTCCGTGAAGCAGGCGCTGGCAGATACAGGGCAGAGCTTCAGGACTAAAGCTCTGCCACTAGGAGATGACATATTGGAAACTTTATTTTTGTTTGCAGATTCTTCCCCACTGCTCTGGTTTAGCTAAAGAACAAAGAATCGAATCACCTCACTGTCTTAGACAAGCAATTTTTCTGAAACTTGCAAATGGAAATAGCCTTGTGGAAGCCAAACAAGCCAGGGTTTCTGCAAGTAGTACTTCTCAGGGGCGAAGTTAGGATGTGTGATATTTTAATACAGAGATATTTTCAAAAGGAAAGTAGAGCACAAAGATTCATGAAAATGTATTGTATTTTAAAAGCATATGCTATAAACAATGATAAAGAAACAATCTGGATTAATTAGAACTGCACCTGCCTGGAAAGTACTAAGTAAGAAGATTTGGCCACCACCTCTTCAACCCTGAGCTAGTCTAGGCACATACTGAAGCTGTTCTTTATCTGCAAAGTGAGTGGCACCCCACCATGATCCAAATATCTACTCAGGCCCCAGTACCTTGTACAAGTCATTCAATCTATCTTTGTTTCTTCCTTTGTAAAATGGGAACAATACCTTCCTTGGGTGCCTTATACGATTACTGCACAATGAAATGGGATTATGCACGTAAAAGTCCTTTACAAAATACAAAACCATTCAAATATTAGTTATTATGTTAAAAGGTGAGTGAAACAGGTAATTATTTAGAGAAGCTGGACCCTGGTCATGACTTCTAAGGCAGTCACCACTGGGAGTTATCACTTAGAAATTCGTCACATGGAACAGCAGCAACATTTTATCATTATTGTTATACCCACTCACACGTCAACTAATCCATAGTGTTTTCTACCTTTCAGTTCATTCTGCTGTGCAGCCGTTCAGTTTTATTACAATTTCCTGTTAAAATATTCATCCATTCATTTCTTAGGTCAACACAGATTGAGCCTTTTTCTTTTTGTTCAAGCAGTTCTCAAATGAGTTCCCTATTACAATTTCCTTTTCATGAGCTTTTTCTTTGATTTATTTTTAAGTTTAGTTGAATTCCTTACATGTTTTTCTTGTACCCTATTCAGGGAATGGAAGACCATTTACTGAGCGCCTACTGAAAGGCCAGGATCGAGTCGCCAGAAGTTTTCCTTCTGGTCACGGGCACGAGTGAGGGGATTCTGATCTTGGGCGAGGCACGGTCAGTCTTTGACAGAGGTGTGCTCCGCGCACCATGGATGCACAGTGTTGTCATCCCAACCAGACAAATGAAGAACAGGTCCTTGAAGGACCTGATCTCTGGGCAAAGAGAGGCTTGAAAGATGACTAGTATTTGACTAAACAAATATGGTAGTAAAGATTTTCCAGGGAGCTACAGATGAAGATAAAGAGGAGTATATTTCCTTTGTAGAAAGTACAAGTGGATTGGTTTAGTTGGGGAAAAAAATTGGTTCTATGTGAGGAAATAATGGGATATGAGTTTCTGGGAAAGGCAGAGACCAGACCCCCATGTCTTGTACACTAGAGAGTTTAAACCTGTATAACAATTATGAGGAGCCATTAGAGGGATTGTGATAATTAAATTAATACTTCAGAAAGGACACCCTACAGCTGGGCACAGAATGGGCATGGTTGAAGAAGTGAGGATGGTAACACCAGCTGTGTTGAGGCTGAATTTTCTTAGCCACTGTCTGGAACTAAGGAAAGCCATCAGCCCCAGACATTAGAGGTGCTATCGTTTCAAATGGACAAGGACATTTTTCAGGGTATGGAAGTCTGTTTCCAAGTGCAAATTCTGTTGTCTTCTTGGCAACTGTGTCATTGAAAAATCTATTTTTATACATTCAGACATTTCAGCCAGGATTAGTATGTTAAAAGTCTGTGCCAAGGACGTTGCCAAAAGCAAATTCAAGCAGAAACAAAACTTGATAACACAGAGATCAGCGTGGGAGAGGCCGTGAGGGGCTTGGGCTATCCCTTCTTCCCTTGGCAAATGGCTTCAAGAGTAATTAGAAAGCTGTTGCCAGTTTTTAAGAGTTAATCAATGCCACAGTGGTCCAACAAATTGGCAGAGAAGGTGTGAGGGGCAAAAGAGTGATTAAGAAGAAAAACTGCATGGAATTGGAAAACGCTGAGCTTAAGTCCCAGCCTGCTTTCTAATAGCCATACTTAGGCTATTTGAACTCTAGGTGCCTGATTCTCCTTACACATAAAATAGCAAGCAACCATCTCACAGATGGTTCAGTGATTGCATAAGATAACCCACATTAACACACACACGTCCTGCTCCGGCTTCCAGATTGAAGCTAACAGTTCAGTGGCAGTGGAGGAATAACATACTGCTGTGATTTTCTTCATATGGCTCCTTCTTTCCTTCTGTTGCTCTCCTCCATCCATTTGATTTATTCTTGTTTCCTTCTCTTCCTTCTCCCATTCCAGTCTTCATGGAATGTTGCAACCAAATGACATAATCATGAGTTATTCTTATAACTGCTGGGAAGTTGCTCTTCAGCCATGAAGTTCTTATAAACCAATCGTGTCATCTCCATATCCTTGAGTATAATTTATATATTTGCTTCATTGGAAATTGTATAATAATATACCAGAGTTAATTTTTCATTTATCACTATTTATACTTTTGACTTCGTAGAGTTAATTTACTTCTAATATCATTAGCAAATATCTTCTGCAAAGACTTTACCCTTCTTTTCTTGGCTTTCTCAAAAACTAGAAATGCTTTGGTTTTTGTTGTTACTGATTCAGCGCAGCCACGAACATCACTGATCCTCCATGTGACAGAATGAATTCCCAAGTGTGCCACAGGAGAAGAAAGAAAAAAAAAAAACCAACAGAAACAAAAAACAAGATAAAGCATCGGTGGGTATTTTTACATACATAAAAATATCTATGTAGGGGCATTTCAAATATATTTACTACACATGTGATAAGCAGATTTATGATCCTAGAAAAAGAGCCTCCCTTGACTGAGGCCACCCAAGGTTTATTCTTCCAAATACAGTGGTGTATGCGCCTAGGAGCATTTTAAGAAGTATCCTGTTCGATCCTGCTGTTCTCTCTCACTGATACAGAAACAATACCCATGTTGATACAGAAGATAATGTTTTACAGTAATTTTTTTCATCCGTTACAAAATAAAAACAGGAAGGAAATTTCAAAGGCAGAACTTTATACTGGAAAATCTTTTGTATGAAATTGGGGTTCCAATATCAACTGGAATTCTTTAGCTTTTTTTTTTTGGTGCCAGGGATCAAACTCAGGGTCTTGTGCTTCCTAGGCGAGCACTCTAACCACTGAGCTAAATTCTTTAGCTTTTTTAAATTTGAAAGCAATTACTTTAGTTAACTGAGTAGATGATAAAAATAACTGAAGTAGACACTGCAGATCTTCCTTCTAATTGCCCATTGCTCTGACCTTCCTCCTCATCGGCATCTCCACCTTCTATAGCGTGGGTGGTCTTTTCTTTGTTCCACTTCTGCAGAAGATATCTTGAAAGGCCCCGAAGGGATTTCCTTCCTGAAGCACTTTACAGTAGTGCAAATCTCAGAGTCAGATCCTTTATGCAGATGAGGGCATGTTTACGAGATCTAGCCATCCAAGTGTTATCTGTCCAGGAAATTCACTTCTTTATTTTGCCATAACTTGTAGATTCGTTCACTGCCTGACCTCAGGTTTGTGAAGGTCGATGCAACCTGTGTGTGCACGATCTCAGCAAGCTAACGGAAGCTGTGTTAAGCCTTCCTATCACTGAAGACCTGTCAAAGGAAAAGAGACCAATACCTCTTCGACTTCCGGGCTAATGCTACCTTTGACACCTTGGGTCCTGGTGACAAACGTCAATTTGGGTTCTGCAGGCACAGAGAAGTTGCTGACTTCTATTTGGAACTCAATTCTGTGGACCTGCCTGTATTCCACACGGTAGTCCTGAGCTTTGTCCTAGATAAACACCCACTTTAACCTTTCAAAGTATCTTCTGGACAAATTTCTTTCTGAGGTACTTGAACCTCAGCCCTGTGAAATTCTTTCCCTTTTTCTTAAGTGTTTCTGGTACAGAGGAATCTTTTTCTTCTCACCCACATTTTTTGTAGATCCAGCTGAAAGAGATTTGGCTACTATTGAGAAGTCATAAAGCCATAAACAAAAGAAAGAAAAGCCACTAGAATATTCTTTGCAAAAGAGAGGGAAAATGTGAGGTAGAGAGAGGGCTAAGGGAGGGTAGGAGAACGAGATGTAAAAAAGAATTAAGATGCATCAAGAACATGTATCAACTCCCCATGAAGAAGGTCATTGTTATGTACTGCAAACGTGCCAATAAAAATTAAAATTAAGAATGAGTGTTCTTTGGCACAATTCTTCTTTGATTTATAAGTTCTTTCTTCTTGCTAGGATTTTTTTTTGTTTGTTTGTTTGTTTTGCCCATTGGTAAGAGGTATTTTCTAGATCCTGACACCCACAAGGGTAGACTTATGATGTTAGATATGACAATTATTGTACTGTGAACTACACTAAAACTTTAAAGTCAGCTCAAAAAAGCAGGCAGAGTACTACACCCCAAATTTGTGCACAAAATCCAAGATCGAGTTCACCTTTTCTATGTTACTTATGTAAGTCTCAAAGCATTTTCACAGATATTACGTTTGAAGCTCAAATTATCCCCATAAAACAGGCAATGAAAAATATCCCTATTTTTACAAAGAATAAAGAATTTTCTTGCCAGGCATGGTGGCACATGACTGTAATTCCAGCACCCTAGGAGGCTGAGGGAGAAGGATCACAAGTTTGAGTCCAGCCTGGGCAACACAGTGACTTAGTAAGACCCTGTCTCAAAACAAGAAAAAAATAATTGTAAAAAGGTTGGAGATATACCTCTGTGCAGATGCCTGGATTCAATCCTCAGGGCTGCAAACAAACAAACAAAAAAATTATAATTACTAATTAGTGGAGGTAAAATTGAAACTCAGGTTTTTTATGATCACTCTAATAACTAATAGATATTATGTATATTTTACCGATGTCTTTCTATTTAGAACTTGTTGCTTAAGTTCTTCAAACTTTCTATCGAACTTTAAACAAAGAAACATGATAAAAGAAAAAAATAAATATATGGTTTTTTTTATAGTCATCCCCTCAAATAATTATCATTTCCTTCTCAGGGTAAAAGATGATCACAACTAATGTCCAATATTCAGTCAGTTTTCAAGGAATCTTAATATTTTCTATCATGCTTAATTTATACCTTTAAGAAATGTCAATGTCATGAAAATTTTCCCCTACAACGCTTCCACATTCACCCCGTATCTACATATTGACTGAAACTCACTCTCTTTAGAATGCTAAACATGCTATGGGCCTTGTCTGTCTCTCAAGCTTTGTTACTTTCGCACTCCAGTCTCGAGGTTCCCAAAGCCAATAGGCGATTGTCTCATTTCCAAATATACACTCATCTTTCAGAATCAACGCCATTATCACCCTCGTCTCAGATGCTTATCCATGGAGCTCACAAGAATTGGGTTTTCTTTCCTGCTCTTGCAACAATTAATGTTTTTTCTTACTTTTCTCTCTCTTACCTTGTAGAAAGGCCCTGGAAGCCAACCAGTCTGTTCTGTGCCTCTTTATGTCCAAAATTTATCTTAGGTGCTTAATAAATATTTTGAACAGACCCAGGAACGAAAGGACTCATACAGTGATGCAAGCTGTTTAGAGGCAACCGATTATTAAGAGGTACAGAAATGGACTTCAGAATCAGATCTATAATCCCACTTTACATAATCGTGAATTTAACTATGGAAAAAGTTCCTTCTCTCTCTCAATTTCAACATCTGTACAATAGCAATACATTCAGGAGCTTAAGGTCCTTAGCACAGTGGCTGGTACAAAGTGTCCAACACAGGCGGGACACCATTTTAATTGTCCTAATCATAAATTTTCCTGAGAGAACGGCTAATGGGGCTCAGTGATGCAGAGCAGCACTGAAACATAGAGATGGGCTGGACTACAGAGAGAGAAATTTCGCACAGTGTGCCTTAATAAAATTCTTCGGGAAACTGCTATCTCAGAAGACTACTCTGCTTTTATAGTGGATGAGGTAGCATCAGACAGATCCGAGGTGAAGCCAAGCACCACATGAAGCTGGTTTTGGGCTAAAAGAATCAAAATGAAAGTGTGATCTTTAGGAGACTGTAATATGGTTACTGGTTACTTAATAAATTTTGCATTTATAAAATAAATTCCCACAAAGTTTGTGACCCAAGTTAGGCCGAGTCCTTTTTTTAATGCAAAATAAATAGAATCCCCCCAATTGTCAGTCATCTTCTACCGCCTCATCAGTATAATCAGTTATTAAGCCCTCTCAGTGGGGCTGTGTCGAGACTCGTGCGGTTTCTTGGGAAGTTCAGTATCTCTGCGTGGATACACAGACCCTCTATTGTGTTGCATTCCCTTGCCTTTGTTTTACGAACTTGAAATCAGCGTCATCAGTGCAGATTAAGCAGTGTCTTTTGGACTAGTTAACAATCTCAGCTTTGTAAATATAATGCAACTCAGCATAACCTGTAATGATTCATTATGTGGTTGTAGCTTGACCAGTAATGTAACAAACTTCAACATCTTACTTAAAACAAAATAAGTATTTGCTAGCAAATTAATACTGTAAATGAAACTTCAGGTTGGAAATTGAACATACTTAAGAGGCTATATTCATTAGAAGCCATTTAAAATACCTTCTTATATATGGTCTGTGTTCCTGTCACCATCTACTCAGTATCCATCTGACAATGTTCTGCTCTACTTGGAAATACTGTTAATCTGTCAAGTCAAACAAGTTAATGGTCCTCCTTGGATAAGACACACACAGAACTGCACTCTCAAATTTCTTGTGTTGATTTTGTACATTTGAACATTATGAGAAATATGTTCCACAATGAAAAGAAATACTTCAATGTGTATTGCAGCAGAGATACATTTTAGATCACAACAGTGTGCAAAAAGTCTAACTTATGAGCTTTAAATAAATTCTCATCCTACTGAGCCTACAAAAATGGATTTTTCACCATAATTGGAATCAACATGTAGATCTCCACGCTCTCCCAAAGAAAGCTCCAAACTGCAATCTTGTATTTATTTACACCCTAATTTTCTAAGGAGGCGGGCAGTCCCTGGCCTGTGATGGCTCTATCATTCTGGCTGTGGGTGGGTATGAGCAAACGGACCTGGACTCAGCGTTAGGTTCCGCTTCTCTATGGCCAGAGCGGGTCCTGGACCCTGGATCTCACTCTCACAAGACCAGAATAACTTGCCTTCACGGTGAGTCTGCTTTCAGCTCTGCTGCGTTTTCATCAACTATTTTTCTTTCTTTCTTTCTTTCTTTTTTTTTTGAAACAGTCTCAGTAAGTGGCTAAATTGCCCTGGCTGGGCTCTAACTTGTGATCTTCTTGCTTCAGCCTCCCAGAGAGTTGGGATTATGGGCAGCTGCCACAAAACCCAGCTTCTCTTGAGCTCCGACACAGCCTGGCTACAGGCTTTGCCTGAAACTTAGTACAGGAAGGAAGACACCAGGTGGGTGGACAAGAAATGACAAATGTATGGTGAGAATCAACCGAGGTTACCACCTTAGTCATTCTTCTAGTCACATTTTAAAATTCAGTTAGAAGACAGGGATGAGTTTTAAAATAAGATTTAATAACTATAATTCATTAGAAATCACTGGGATTTTAAAAGACAAATGACAGTAATAAATCATCCACAAAGTGAGAAGGCAAAACAAGTGGAAAATTAATCTGACCCAAAGCGCATCTAAAGTGTGATGGTTAGTTGAATTTGTGTGTCAACATGACCGGGACACAGGATGCTCAGATACCTGATTAAATGTTATTTCTGGGAGTCTTTGTGGGGGGTTTTGGAAGAGATTGCCATTCCAATCAGTGAACTGAATAAAGCAGAGAGTCTGCTCCAATGTGTCTGGGCCTGAAGCAAACAGAAAGGTGGAGGAAGATGCAATTCCCTTTCGGCTGATTGGCTGAGCTCAGATATTGGTCCTGTCTTGCCCCGGGAGCTCCTGCCTTCACATTTGTTTGGTTTTTGAAACTCCTCTAAGTCTGGTTTTTTAAATAATGCTCTTCCCTTTGCTTTCAAACTTGCAGATAGCAGATTAAAGGACTTCTCAGCACCATAACCGTGTGAGCCAATATCTAATTCTGTGTGTGTGTGTGTGTGTGTGTGTGTGTGTGTGTGTGCATGCTCTATATTCATATTTTATTGCTTCTGCTTTTCTGGAGACCATGACACATCTAAATTTCTAAACTTCTAAAATTGTCCATTTAAATTCTGTGTTTCTCCTTTTAGTCTTCTTTAGGTAGGAGCTACTGTATAACCTAAGAAACTAGTCCTCAGGACATTGCCTTTGAAATTGTGGTCTTACTCTGGAACCTTCTCTGCATTTCAGAGACCGAGCAGAAGAGGGGCAGAGCCAGCTCCATCCTGCAACAGTCATCCTTATTTCAGTCAGAGCAACTCGCTGAGAATTTGCTTCTGAATTGCTTTCCAAAGAAAGAACTCTGACCGAATGAGAGTAAAAGTGTGTGAAAAACTATTATAGGGTGTCAGAAAAATGATGATTAGGATAGAACAAAAGGTGTACAATGCAACTCACTTAAAAATCTAGAGCTGAAAAGAATTCATCACATGAAAGGACTGAGATAATATTAGCAAAATTAACAATCATTATTAACACTATCAGAATGCACATTTGCCTCATTCTCCCAGCATAACCTTTCATTTTTAAGCAAGCAAGTGAAATTTACCTGTTGGTAGAAAATTAAATATTCAAAGATTTTAGAGGACATTGCCATGAGTTAGTTCTTTTACACATCCCGTTGCACTTTTCTACATTTTATATTTTCTAATGTTGATTTCCTTAAAGAAGAAAGTATATTTTATTTGCCAGCTACGATTTTCACATTAAGGTAATACCTCAACATCCAATGACTAATTTTAATAGCATTTTTTTAAAACTATAAAGAAGGAAAAGTAGGCAGAGGAAAAGAAATCCACAGCAGAGGAAAAAGATTATCTATATCACCAGCAGAAGTTCTGTTTAAAGAGCTGTTTTACTATCTAAAATGTTGTATGACTTCAGTTTCTCCATCTGTGAACTGAGGCTAGTGATGACTTTAGCAATCAGGGCCTGGTAGTCTTCTAACAATGTAGTATTCATGAATTCAGATAACCTTAAGCGACAGCTACTATTATTATCACCATCTTCAGACAGGGCAACTGCAGCCCAAGGCAGTTCAGTACACAGTCCAAGGTCACATAGCTGATGAGTGAAAACGCTGGGATTCGGACCCAAGCAGTCTGGCTTCACACTACACCTTCAACAATGACCTTGTGTTGTCTCCCTTGAGAAATGAGCCCAGAGAGTAAGATGATAGACGTTTCACCCTAACCCCTAGGTCAATCACCATGGAAGCATCCCTTCTTTAGATGTGGATTTGCATCTACTGTGTGTCAGCCATGCCTCTAAGCAACGAAAATACTTCCCGGAATAAAAGCAGAAAACAAAGTTACCCCAGTGATGTTTATGTTTTAGCAGCAGGAGGGGGATAAAATAAATCAAATCACATGTCAGGTGATAATAAGTGCTATGAAGAAAAATAACTTTTAAAAAAGAGTCCTGAGGGCTGGGGATTTAGCTCAGTGACTAGAGTGCCTGTCTTGCAAGCACAAGGCCCTGAGTTCGATCCCTAGCCCCCCCCAAAATAAATAAATAAATAAATAAAAAAGAGTCCTGAGAAACAGGGTGGTTCTTATTTCAATGGCTTATTAGAGAAGGCCTCCTGACAGGATCGTGTTTGACTCGAGACAGGAACAAAAGGAGTGAATCTTCTGGAGTAACTATGAAAATTACATGAAATAATTACATAAAACTCCACGACACAGTGACTATACATTCATTAAATTGTACTTTGTTCTCAAGATAGGAAAATTGGGCCCTGATAGAAGACAAAATGTTGATAGAAAGCTTGTTCATTCCAACTTTTTAAAAATCAAAATAACGTAAAACTGAATATGATCAAAATCCCCCATGTTCCCTTAAGCATTCAAACTTACAAAAGCAAATACTCTGTAAACTGAGATAAGGGGTGTGTGTGTGTATGTAAGACTAAAAGGGCAGGGTTGAAGTTGATAGAGACATTCAAAATTTTCAGCAGAAAGTGCCAACCCTTTTGAACATTTCAAATTATAAACTGCCTAATGTGCTAATAAATAATGTTCCTGGCAGGTTAGAATTCAGAGCTCTGTAGAGATGGGAAGGTGAATATTTGACTACTTTTGGATTTCATCCAGCTGAACTATTTAGGACATACATACATCATTCAACTTACCCAAATCGGTAAATCACGGGAACAACTAGCCCTATGCTTTAAATGGTACCATGGCTTTGATAACTCTGAGCAGGGAAACTGAAGTTTCTTTTGAGAAAATTATGTGGAAATTAATATTTTATATGACTAACTGGAGAATAAATATGGAGCTGTGAAAGATCTGAACCTTTTATGATATACAACTGTAAATATGACATCAAAGAATCTAATTTACATAGGTCCATGCTGTGCATATAGCATGACTTCACTTCATGGTTTTGGTAGTAAACTAAATAGAAATTTATACAAATGTCCACCTGGAATTTAACACCCACTCTAGCTTCAAGGATTTAAAGTTAGTAATTAGTTTGGGGTTTTGGCACAGACAGGGGAACAGACCAGGCTAATGTGACTCTCCACTGTTGTTTTGTAAGATCTATGCAACCACAGAGAAATAGTCATGCCCATCGTATTTAATTTAAATATAAAGTTGAAATATACAATGCAGGGACATTTGAGTAACAGAGGTTGGTAGATAGTATTTTTACTCTCATGATAAACAAGTTCTTTGTAGGAGAATATCACTGTGGAAACTCTAATCCAGTGGACTACTCTCTGTTCCCTCTATCTCTGCACTCGACGGCCTTCTGGCTTCCCCAGCAGACCTTCCCGCTGGGGACTGGGACACTGCACCACACACTTTGAGCACTTCTTCCCTCTGCTCTACCCCTTCTGCCACCCAACGCCTCAGCCTCACTTTTGCAAACCCGTTCACAGGGTGCACTCTAACCCACGAGGTTGTACGCCTATAAATTGCTACTGAAATTATGTGACCTAAGAAAGGAAGTCCCCATGTTTAAAAGCACAATACATGTGATATCTCGGTTGCATAATAGACCTTTTCAGTCTGACTTTATGTCGTGGTCCTTCAAAATACATCAAATTAGAACTGTAAAACCCGAAAATATGAGAGAGAACCACAAGAATCTCTTTTCAGTGGCCCAAGTCTCCGTTCTTCAGCCCCTTCCCAGAGCTCTACTTAAAATCCAGGCTTTCACTCCTTTTGAAAGAGAACTACTACGTCACAAAACAGTATTCTGTAAATTCAGGTAATGGACTCACTTTTCTGAATTATAGTACCCTTTTACTTAATAATTTAGAGTAAAATCAAATATTAACAATATAGTCCTTCGAATCATCTTTGGAAAGCATGATTTATCTCCAAATACATCTGGCCATATCTATTGTCAAAAGACTAAATTACATGACTTTAAAGAGACTTTTTTTCATAAAAGAAAAAGCGTAGTAGTTGTGCTGGTTTGTTTTAAAGTACTCAATGTATATTTTAAATAAACATTTAGCTTTATGATAGCTTTCCATCTTAGTAACTAGGTAACATCTAAATATACAGTGACTTATCACCTGTACGAGATAGGGGTAATAGGATTGTGACTATGTGAACAACTTTTGATCAAAAGAGCTGTTAGGATGCAGACTTTTCCATCAATGTGGCATTCTGTGTTCACAGTGTTTCTAGGTGTGGTATGAGTATCGACCTCACTACTAATAAAAGCAAATTACTAAGTATGAACAATGCTTATAATGCACATAACCCACAGTTTACACTAAACAGATGAATAGGTTCAATTCCAGAAAGCTATATTTCTGATTTTATAGCAGCCACTATGAATCACTTATTCTTTTAAATTATATCTTAATTTTCAGAGGAAACTTACTGCACAGCCTATCATGGAACTTTAAAAAGACACAATCTGTCTCTCTAAACAGTGTTCTTTCCTTTACAGCAGTGGCTTAAACCTAAAATTTTGAATCCAAGGGAAGTTTATCGCAATTGATATTCACTGTGATTTCTGAGATACAGTCCTAAGTCCCATAAGCGTTCGACAAAGGAAACAGTGGGCAAGGCTGTGCATTTCAGCGCTAAAAAGGAGTAGCTTTGTTGTATTTCTGGCTTCTGAATCACTCCAAGTTTCACTGTCAATCAGTTACTACACCAATCAGGTTTCATTTTGAAGTGTCTACTATGTATGAGCAAAGCAATATTTCCTGTGCCCATTTGCGATCTATTTGGGACATCTTGAGATATAAAATACACATCAGAAAATATGATCAAGCATTAAACAGTGTGATGAAATTGGTAAAAGTCGAAATCGTAGACATGCAAAAGTTGCTAGAGACTTTAAAATCATCTGTTTTAGACAAGTGGGCAAAAAAAAAAGAAGCAGGAGAAAAAAGAAATTTCAAGAGGAGAAGGAGAAAAAGACTTGGAGAGGTGGCCTGACTGAACATTCTCCAGAAATGACATGGATTACTCTGACCAGAGTTGGGGGGAAAAATCAATTGTTTGAATAAGGGAAGATAATAAAAGACCTTGAAATCTTTATAGTGAATGGATCTCAACTAGTGATCCTTATGTCAAAACTTCGTAGACTTTTCAGTGACTATGTGCAAACTATTTGTGTGGAATCTTAACATGGTGAATTGGACTGGAGGGATACTGAGATCTCAGAGCCTCACTGTCAGGTAGAGGGTGTGGTTCCTGTTTTCTAGATAAGAACTACGGCATCGAATTGGTTGCCTGCAGGCAAATGAACTGGAAAAGCTATGAAAGTCAAAGGAAGAGATAATTACTACAACTGCAAATGACAGTCCAGTGGGAGCTTTAAACCATTTCTGAAGTTGATTGGGCTGGCCAGACAGGTGTACTGCCTATTCCACTGCTATGCCGGGCTAAATCGCACACCCTCGCTTAGGACTGCAGCATTGTTTTGTTTAAAATGCAAGTCTTCTTACTATCACAGTTATGGCACCTGACGTTTGCAGAGTGTTTTATACTTAAGACATTGTGAAATGGTTGACTTAGTTTTATAGGTGAGACCAGAAGAAAGTGATTTATCCAATTACATAAACTAGAAAAGACCAATGTTACCTGACACTAATTCTAGCTTTTGAGGTGTCTAATATATCTAATTAGAAAAGAGTTAGGGAACAAAAAGAAACCTTAAAATATGGAGCTCAACTATAAAGTAACTCCTGAGAATTGCTCTTGGGTAACAGTAGCTACTCCTATGTTGACATGGCAGATTAGAGATAAAGTTTGATTTAATCTTTTCTCCATCTTTCTTAGAGGAGACTTACGAGTTCACACCTTCCAATCTTCCAACTGTGGGTGGACAAAAAATTCACCTATTTCCTCTTTGGCTCTATGCTTAGAGAGAGAGAGACAGCTGAACGGCTTCTCAAGGGGCCTGCAATTTGGCATGAATATGTGCTGTTTGCATACGGATTGTTTTGCAGGCAGAATGCCTAGCTTCGTTGACATTTTTGTTTATTATCTCTTCAGCATTCCACATGTTCTGCAGCTGATCACGCTTGACTTACAATTCTTAAAGAGGATCACGTGATTTTTAAAACAGAACAGACCCAAATCTGGAATGAGATAAAACGTGCCATTCCGTGTCTTCTGCACTGGGACATTTGTTTGTTTGGCAGACCATCCCTGCATGTAGTAGGCTGCCCCAAGGAAAGCAACCTTTCTGAGGTTTGCATTTATACGTGCTACCTTGGCAATATCTTAGAATAACAAAAACAAGAGAAGAGCAAAACTATTGGACTTATGGGAAAGCAAAACAATGTGCTAGTTACTTACTGGATTTAAACTCAAATAATTTTTAAATTTATTTTTTGTAGTGAGAGTTTTATAGTTTACACTTAGCTAACATTCTTCATATGTATAATGCGTATGAATGTGCGCATACGTGTGTGTGTGTGTGTGTGTATGTGTAAGAGAGAGAGGCAGACAGAGAGGTAGATGGATATTATGATTTTCCTTTCCCACTGGACCTAATTGCCTAAATAAAAGATGTGTGCACATTCCTAACTGAGGTGAATACCATGAAACAGTCCAACTTCCACAAAATCACCTCCTTTAGCATTACCAATTACCAGGGGGCATATTTCTCTGGTGATTCACTTCAATTTTATATAAAAAAATTTCTTTACTTATGGCACTGTAAGAGGTACTACTATGGATACAAAGAGGAACAAAAGTTTAATTAGGCTAAAGGGAGAATTGGAACAACATTCCAAGTGAGCCTCCTACAAACAAATGGACTTCCGTCACAGTGAGGCATGCTGGGGAGCCAGCATTCTGGGCATCGGTGGTGGACTGGGGGACTGCAGGCTGACAGTCATTGGTGACACCAATACGGTAGGCATGAGTACGGTACTGCATTGTGTTCTTATTCTTTTATGTTCCCTGTAGACTGAGCACTGTTAAAACATTTCTACATGCACCATCAATTGTAGTTTCTGGCCTGTATTTTCTCCCCCTTCCATCCACTCTAAAAGAATGGGAGAAGTAAGGCAATCCCCTCCGCATGGAGTCTCACAAAATCAGCCATCAGTCTCGCAAAGTTTGTAAAGTAGGGAGCTAGTGCTCACAGCTTTAGTTTGGAGATGGACGTAGTTGCCTTTATCATCCAACAAGACTTCAAACTCCTGAGCTCAAGTAATCTAGACTGAAGGCCACAGGTGGTATCTTTCCTACAAGACTGTGTTACCTTTTGTTTCTGTTTGTAGACTAGTTCATTCTAACCTAAATCTCTGCTAAAATTTTTTTTTGATGAAATTGCTGGAAGTTTCAAGAGGGAGGCCACAAACAATGACATTCTGATTTGTTTCCTAGTAGTTACCCACCATTACAGCATTGGCTGGCTCAAGTAAGAAGAATCAAGATGCGATCTGTATGTGTACCCACTTCCCGTGATGAACATCTTCTCTGCATATTGCAAATATATTCTAATATAAAGGGGTGTATATATATATATATATATATATATATATATATATATATGTATGTATTTGTGTGTGTGTGTGTGTGTATATATATGATAAACATAAAAACATAGTACAGTAGGTAGCATTTTGACCAAATATTTTGCTACTTCTTAATTCAGATCACCAGCTTTTCAAACTTCAACACTTACATCCTCTCAGCTCTACTAGCTCAATGCCATGTTTTATTGTTACATTCCATTCCCTTTATATATTGTTAGTTATATAAATAAAAACTTGGAAAAGTTAACTTTATTAGTTTTCCAAGAAATTTTTAAGTAATTAAATATCTTTCAAATTAGAAGAAATTTAAAAATTCAGTGCTAAGTGATAGCTATGGAGTAAAACTGGTACTCTCATACACACAGGTGGGCAAAATGAGGCTTTCACTTACTTGAACCATGTAGATGAAGATTCATACTAGGTTTTGATATTATAACAATGTTCATGCACACTACTTTAAGAAATTATAAACTTATTTGAAATAGAGATGATATGTGTGTGATTTGTTTCATACAGTTGCTAAAAATCAAGACGTTATTGATCTTAGCTCATTTGGGCTGCTGTAACAGAATACTATACAGATCAGGTGACCTAGAAACAATGACAATTCATTTCTCGCTGTCTGGGAAGCAGGAAAGTCAAAGATCAAAGCGCTGGCAGATTTGATGTCTGGTAAGGGCTCACTTCTTGGTTCACAGAGAGCCACCTTGTGCCTGCATCCTCACATGATAAAAGAGACCCAGAGCCTTTTATGAGGCTATCAAAGTCATATGTGAGGGCCCTATCCACAAACTCATTACCTCGCTAGATGCATCTCTAAACTCTGTCATACTGAGGATCGGACTATCAACATACCAATTTTAGTAGAACAAAATCTGTTTGAAGTATTTGAACATTGCAATGAAGAAAAGTGGACAAGACAATTACTTCACATTTATGCAGGGAAATATTATGTAACTATTAAAATAATTACAGAGACTGTTGAAAAATGTAAAAGTGCTCGCTATATATTGTTAAATGTACAAATCTAGGACTTAAAATATGCACAATGAAGCAAGCAAAAGAAGTAGTGTTTAAAAATTATTGGATGGGATAATAGCAAAATGATTATAGTTGTTCCTTTGGGCAGTGAGATCATGTCATTCTTTCAGAGTTTCCAACTTTTTGTCCAGGAAAAATACCTAATGAATTATGGTCTATGAAGGGTAACTGATCTTTAAAAAATGAAGATAATTTATATTATTCAAACATTCACTTTTCTTGTTGAGACTCTACTTTGAAAGTCGCAATATGACATTTCCAATATTCTTTCTTACCATTTTCAATCCCATTATATTTTTTACCAAATCCCCAAGTTAACACCCACCACCCTAACCTGCCATATGTGTTTTACCATATACTTCTGGAATTCTAAATTCCTATCTAGATTAAGCAAGAATGGGAAATTTTAAGTAGTGAGAGAAATACAATCCTTATGAATTAGCACTCAAATTTAAGACGGGTCCCCCACTATTTTTAGTGCTTTGCTCCACCATTTACTTGTTTATTGAACAAATATTTATTAAACTCCATTATGAGGTAGGCCTTGCAGGTGCTGGAAATACCTTGGCAGTAAAAACCAAGCAAAAACTATGATTTCTGTATTCATGAACCTCACATTCTAGTGGGAAAGATAAACATGAATAATCACAATGCAGTTCTCTGGCTCTTTTTAAATTACAATTTATGGTAAACACGATGGAGAGAAAATATGAAAGGGCATAACTGAAGAGTCAAGTAGAATATATGATACTGATTTAGAGAATGATTTTTCTGGATGACTTTTAAACTGAAAACCAAAGACTACAAAGGAGTTAGCCGTATGATGAGTACCATACACGCATGTGTGGTTGTCCTGTGTGAGCAAGGACGTGGTCAGGCAGAAGTATCACAGCCGGCTAAATGCTTTGAGGTAGAAATGAAGTTGGCAGAGAGTTTATACCTCTGAAACAGAAACCATTCAGGGAAGGAAATACGCAGCATCATTTTCCCTACAAGGAAACCTGATACACATAAGATCCAATCCTTCTTATTGTTGTTTTCTTTAGTTCTACTTCAACAGATAGATGGTATGTTCTTCTTTGTAGTGTTATCATGAGGTTTCAGTCTCTAAAAATGTAAGGTCTTTTTGCTGACAGTTGTCAGAATCCACAGCAGGATTTGCTCTTTGGCTGACATTTTAAGCAGGCTCTATCTGGTGACCAAAAATTCCAAAGCAGCAACACATTGGCCGGACCACAGACATGACTCTTATGCCTGTTAGGCTGGTTTACTACCCTTCCTTAGATTTTGGCTAGTAGGAGTCACCAACCCCAAACATATTTGGACAGTTTATTCTTTCATAAAAGCACAGTAAAATCGGCATGATTGTGTGAGATCACCATGTCCCAGTTCCACATTAGGACACGGACTCTCCAGCACATGCAGGACACCAGTGAAGGTTCCCCCTATCTTTGATGGGCAACCTCTAAACCACAGCCAAGTGGTTTCAGAAACTTACCCAGAACCCTGCGGTGTACTCTAAGGGGTAAAGTGAGGTAGAAAGCTCTATTTTCAACTGAAATGAGGGAGACAGATGAGAACCAGCCTTGAGACAGTCTTCCACAGCCTGGAATGGGAAACTCCCTCAGAGGACCCCTTGTGAGGCTCTCTGCCTTACCATAGAAGGGGAGGTCAGAGTCTCCACCAGGGTGGGGCCAGACCTCGCTCAAGTGTGGCCCCACCTGCAGATGTATAAAGTCACCAAGGCACCCTGGCAGAGCACCAAGGCACCTTCTTGCAGAATCCCCGGCCACTTTCAGTGCTGTTATAAAATATGTGTTCCCTACCACCTTACAATCAAAAGGAGTCCAAAGAAGTTGACCCTTCTTAATAGCACAAACTCATAAGAAGCTGGAAAAAAACCAACTCTATTTTTTACTTATTTACACACACACACACACACACACACACACAGAGAGACACACACAGAATAAACCAAAAGTACCTGTCCTAAGTGTTTGTCATTCAAGATGACTAAAATGTGTCTTTGACCCCTTGTCAGGGAGATGGGGTTAATAATGCTGAGATGGTTGCAAGACTACAGTCCAATACATAAGTTTAGAAAAGACAGTCTTTTGCCCTGATGAAGGGACTCAGGGAAGACAAATGGAAATATGTGCCATTCAGAGTAATATTGAAAGGAAGACAATTATTTCAACTTGTAGTTTGATTCCTGACCTAAAAATTCAAAAACATCAGATAAAGCATGGGCATGATTGATGTAGCTGGAAATGAAGGCAAGAAAAAACCAACACAGGGTCTTAGGCAACAGAAAGTGTTCTAGAGTTTTCTGAGTGTGCTTTCAGAAATTTAAAATCAAAATGGTGAGACTATATGTGTGAATTAGACATAAAATTCTGGCAGCAGGGAAGGTAGATTTAAATGACACACACACACACACACACACACACACACACACACACACACACTAAATCAAGCAAACAGTCCAATTAAAACAAAATAGATTAACAGGGTTTCAAAATGGAAATGATCTTATTCTAAAATTGATATGTAAATGCAAAAAGAACTAAAAAGAGGAGCTAAGACACTCATGAAGGAATTGCATACAAATGCTTGTTTCCATGGACATCAAGGTTTGTTATTAAAGAGTGTGTGGTTGCTTCAAGTACTGACAAAAAAAATATAACAGCTAAGATAATCCAAGGAGATAGTCACACAGAGATGGATATTTGATTTATGCAAAATGTAGCACTAGAGAAGTAGGAGATAGAATAGTCAAGAGAGAAGGTAAAAATTCCTTAGTGAATGGAAAAGTTATTTCCAGACAGATTTTGGACATTAATATGAAAGGAAAAATAATAAGGCCATCTATAGATAAACAAGATAGGAACCACTGGTACAAAGTTGTTTTTAAATAATATATAAGAACATTAATCATAATTTGCTAAATCAGTTACTTCATAGTAAGCAGATTTAATCAAAATATATCATTTGAGAATAAAAAGCACTGGACACAGAATGTGAGAAATCTTTGTATCATCTATAACTGAACTCATGACTACTATAAAGGCCTCCTACTATTGTGGACTGAATTGTTTATTACATTAAATAATGGAACTGGATTATTCATTAGAATATTTGACACCAAAAGCCATCCGGAGGTGTAAGGTAAAACATCAATTGGTTGTTCATTAAATGTCTTGAATCAGTGTCTTTTTTGTCGAACCCTGAGGAGCTGAGTTACTTCAATTAGTTTTACTGTTCTGCTTATGATTACCAAATGATTAGCTGCCCACTGCTATTTGAATAGGCAGGGTATAGCCTACAGCTTTGATGTCCAACATAGAAGCCATTAGTTATACAAGTTATATATTAGTTATCTGACTTAAAAATGAAACTTAAAATTCAGCTTCTCCTTACATCAGCTACATTCAAGCTCTCAATGGCTAGTGGTTGCCACTTTGCACAGATACAGGATATGTTACAGTTAACATATCATATATCTAAAATAGCCCCCATATGTCTCATGTTTCCAGAGTTGGGGCTGTTAGGGTGATTCAACCATGAGGGCTCTAACTACATCAAGGAGTTAGTAAGTGATATCATACTGTGCTGGCATTATTGAGAGGTGATGGAAACACCTTGCAGAAGGGTGTAGATCATGAGTGCCTGACCTTGAGGATTATGTCTGGTCTCCTTCTCCTTCCTTTCTATCTCTTTCCATTTTTCTCTGCTTCTTGACTACAATGATTTGAGCAGTCTTTCTATGCCATACCCTTATGCTATGATGTTCTGCTTTGCCACAAACCTAAAAGCAATGGAACCACCAACCATGGACTGAAACCTTTGAAACCATAAGCCATAAGAAATCTTTCCTTCTCCAAGTTGTTTTTCTCAGGAATTTGGTTACAGCAATGAAAAACTATCTCTCACAGGGTGTTTCCGTCATCTCTGAATGTTCTAGAGGAGAGGGCTAGTCCACAGCTAATTTGTTTCATGAACAAAGTTTTTTGAAATGTTTCCCTAAAATGTCTTATCTCTCTGTTAATATATTTCTCTAGATCACTTTTTGAAAATTTCCATTTCAAGCAGAGTAAGATATAGTATAAATCATTGTGTGTTTGAACTTGTTTAGGAAATTTGAACTGGATATTAAGGTAAAAAATTTGTGATTAGGAATCGAAGTTGACTTCAAAGGATGATCTCATTGTAGATAAAGCTTTGGTCTCAAAACTAACAAGGATCTGGAATAATTTTCAAATCTCATCTTTGAATAAACAAGCATTTGCCATAGTTTACAGGACTAGTCTAACAACAAAGAATCACCTAAATTACAATTCAGATTAAATGCAAAATCTTTTATTATTTTAGGTTCCTTAATGAGGCATTTTATATACTTTCCATAACTATGTACTGAATCCATTGCAAATTTATTTGCATATGATCGGTTTATTTTTTCTATTTCTGGGAATTTAAATGGTACCTGTGTCAACTACATTTAAGATATCATGGGACATGACTTTTTCCTAGGACTAATTTTTCCCATCAACAACCAACATCTGAGCTAATAATGGCAGTCAGCCAATCAATCTCATGGAGTATTATAAGTTATTTGTTCCTTACTAAGGAAAATGGCAAGACCCTGGATGTTAGAATTTATTTAATTTCCTTTGCCTAAGAATAATCAACAACTCTCCCCACAACTGAGAATAATCGTTTATAATAATGAGTAACTCTGTTGACATTCACTTAACACCACTGATTTATATTAATTGCTTTTCAAAATATAATATTTGTGGTTCCTAGTACCACACACAAATCATAATCTCCATCACTTCAAATGGATTACTGTGGGAACTTGTAGCTGCTTTCTGTGAAGTTTCTGTGAATTTGTGGTGAGACTGAGGATGAACGTAACTATGCTTTACACATTTTGGTTCAGAATGATTCCCTCTTTGCTGCATTATTTCATGTATTTGGTTTCACAACATTTTTCAAATGTTTATATATGTGCTAACAAATACATTCCTATTGTGAGCTTAAAGAGCCAATACATAATCTGATTTTTTATTATATCTGAAAATTATATTTGTAGAATTAATTCTCATCTGTCTTAATCTTTGTTTATAAACTAGAACAAACCAACTCCAAAATATGAAAACCAGGTTGTATAAAAAATAACCCACATCGAAATATTTGTTTGAAATTTCAAAGTTATATATACAAATTTTCTACCTATTAGTATTTATGAATAGTTAATAAATAGTACATTAGAAAATACTGGCTTTACATGGTTTTGACTTTACTGCTGAAACAACAGTTTAGCCCATCTTGAAAAAAAAAAATCGAGATGTCTTAAAGAGTGAATTCCACCTGCTTGTTATTCTTGCTTTCCACAGATCTCATGGAAATAATAGAATGAAGTCAATGTTGGACAAGGTTGTTTAGGGGTACACATACACAGTTTGATCTAATACTGGAAGCTTGATAGGATTGTACATTGTCTAGGAATTTGCGATCCTCAGTGACCAAGAGTGACCTGATGGAGTGCGTCTCCTGTGTACTGTTATTTAAAGCAAGGTCAAAGGGGGAAGGAGAAGAGGATCCAGTGACCTAGGAGGAGCCTGACCCTCTGTTGACACTGAGGGAGAAATTTCTGGGCATTAGCTATTTGGAGTAACAGTCCAGTAAGTTTTCTACAGAGCAAATTTGAAGGATCTGGATCCGTACTCTGGTTGCAAATAACCCAGTTATACTGGCTGTTTTCCAGACAACATACTCTATTGAGGTTAACTGTCTTTCATGAATTGGGAGATCTTTATGTTTGACAGCTTCAAAATAACAATCAAGGAGCACTATGTAAAGTGAAAAGTAAAATGACAGGCCGAAAAAAGATATGTAAAAGATACAACAATAAAATTGGTACTCTATCACATCTCTAAGAAAATGACAAAAATACAGTAGAAAAATAGGCAAAAATTTAAACAGCCCATCCACGACAGAAGATACATAACCAAGCACATGTAAAGGATACTTATCTTGACTAGTAAAAAGAAAAAATCAATTAAGACAACTGTGAAATACTTCTTACTCCTATCGAAGCTTGGTACTATCCAAAGTTGATGAAGATTCCGGGAAATGCATATTCTCCCATCTGGTGCTTCACTTAAACTGCTTTGGTTCTTTTTTATATAATACATACAGTTAGTTTTCTAGTTATCAAAATAATGCATATTTTATATTTTTATTGTATTGACTGCAAAATATTCATGCATTTTTACTTTTCTAATAGGATTCTAATAACACTGTCTTTATTCGATCAAGTCCTGTTTTAACTCCCATTCAGGTTAACCCAAGGACAAGGGATTAGTGTATGATTTGGACAAGGCTATTCAAGCCCCTCGCCTAGATTTTGAATCTCATCCAGAATTTTATCAGAATCTAAAAGAATGGTAGTGCTAAAGGAATTTTCCACTTCTGTATTTCCAGTGTATAAGATGCCACACATGTAAGACACAGGATAACAGTAACATATCACTTAGAAAAAGTTACCAACCATGCAAAGAATGCTTTCATACTACTCAGACATTTTTACATTTAGCAAAACCAATTCTTTAGGTGTCCTTAGGTATATACTGTTGTCACATTATCACTCTTGCAACTACCAAAATTAAGTGAAACATATTGACCAAGGAAGGTATAAATCCTCTCCACTTTGTGAATAATTTTTGACTCAGAGTTCTCTCATAAATCACCTCTCACTCAGAGTTCTTAATGTTCTTTATCTTCTGGGCCATAAACATGGGTTGACAAAGCACTTTTTGGATTCAGGTGTTTTCTTCCAAGTGATTAAAACCCATGCAGTAAATTTTAGTACTTACAGTTATGAATATTTATTTGACTAATGTAGAAGGTATACATGGAGGCTGCTTACATGTCTTTTTGAATACACAATTCTCCCTCAATAAGTACAAGTTCGTAGAAGAAGGAAGATATTTTGATATAATTAAAGTCAATGTGCATTTTGCCAGTCATGCTTATGACCGAACTGTAAGGAAGACAATCGTGGCCACGTTCTCAAGTGCTCAGACAAGGTTATCTACTTTAAAAATGCTTGCTGTCCAACAGTGATTTTGAGACATCATTACCCAAAAGTTGTATCCTAATTCCCCACATGTTAAAATACAAAAAAATGTTCAGCTTGGAATTAATAATACATTTTTAACCATCATCATAGTAGTTATTTATAAATATTTAGTAATATGGTATACTCTGAGACTTGATCTTTCAGATTTTCCGTTATTTAGCTCTTAATGTTTTCTAAGTGCTTTACATGGATTATCTAATTTTATTCCAAGACACACTATATGAAGTAGATGCAATGAGCATGTGTATAGCTATATATGTATTTTTATACATATATATACATACACACACATGCACACACACACACATATATATACATACATACAGGATTACATATAATAAAAGCTAGAGGCAATCTAAATAACTTGTAGTGAAAGGGAGATTAAACAGTTTATGGTATGTTAAAAACCAAATTGCAATTGTCTTCAGAGTTCAAAGTTGCTTACCATAACACAAGAACTTCCTTAGTGGCCTGTTTTAGTTATCTAAGTGTAAGGTAACTGAGCAGATTTGCCTGGAAATGTGTAAGACAGGAACAGTAGGCACCAATGTCTCCAGGACAGGAAGGTGACTGGTAGGTTGGCCATCTGCAGAGTACAGCCCTCCTCTGTTCTTAATTCCAATTTCCTTGTAGATGCATGTTTCATTGTTGCTAGATCAGTCAGATTTTCAAGAAAAGCCATAAGTCTAATATTTTACAAGAAGGGATTAAAAATGGTGGAAGTAAGATTGGCAAAATATAGCCTGTTTGGACTCTAGAATCAAGATACCTGGAAAGCAGCAATTCACTGAGGAAGAAAAGCAGATGTTCAGGAATGAAGAAAGACCCTATAGGAAAACTAGAAAGTGCAGAAAGATTAGAGAAACTGAACACGACACACAGAAAAGAACAAAGCAGTTTCGAATACTAACCCTGGCTCCCAGTGGGGGAGCCCTGTCTGCTAACACAAGGTAAACCTGGAGAAGGTCAGCAGCTCCAGGGAGAAACAATAAAGCAGCCCCTAAGAAAAGCCCACAGTTACTGTAAAATGAAAAACAGTGCACTTAAACAAAATAACTCCTCCCATGTGGCAGGCTGGACAGGTAGAGGAAATCCAGAGCACCCACCAAAATCACCAGAGCTGGTTCTTCAAGAGAATAAATAAAACAGACAAATCCCTAGCCAATATCCAAAGGAGGAAAGAAATGACCCAACTCAATGGAATTAGAAATGAGAAAGGCTAAATCATAATGGATGCCTCAAACTCTTTAATGAAATTGAAAGGGAAGGAGCACTCCCAAAGGTATTCCTGAAGCTGGCATTATTCTGATTCCAAAACCACACAAGGACCTAACCAAAAAGGAGAACTACAGGCCAATTTCTTTAATGAACATAGAGAAAAAATCCTCAACAACATATTGACAAACATAATGCAACAAATCATCAGAAAGATCATACATCACAACCAAGTAGGCTTCATCCCAGAGATGCAACGATGGTTCAACACATGCAAAGCAATAAATGTAATAAATCACATAAATGGAAGCAGAGACAAAAAAAAAACAACAACCCACAATCATCTCATTAGATGTAGAAAAAGATTGAAAAAGTCCAATATCCATTCATGAAAAAAGAAAACCCTGAAGAAAATAGGTATAGAAGTACCTTATTGAAAATTCATAAAATCCATTTATGACAAGCTTGCTGCCAACATCATATTAAATACAGAAATGCTGAACCTATTCCTGCTAAAATCAGAAACAAGAAAAGGATGCCCACTGTCACCACTCCTGTTCAATAGGGTCCTCAAATGACAAAGGGACCAAAAAATATGCTGCAGGAAAGACAGCTTCTTCAACAAATTGTGCTGGGAAACTGGCTATTTATATGCAGAAGATTGAATCCAGGCCGTCTATCTCTCATCATGTACTAAAATCAAATTAAGATGGATCAGTGATCTAAATACTAAAACAGAAACACTTAATTTGATAGAAGATAAAATAGGCAAAACTCTTGAAGACAAAAGCCTAGGTAAGGAAGAAAGAAATTTGGTAAAGATGTAAAAGACCACAACGACATTACTGTCTTAGTTACTTTGCCATCGTTGGGACAAAATACCCAACACCCACAACTTAAAAAACAGGAGTTTTTGTTGGCTCATAGTTACAGCTCATGGTCAGCTGGCTCCATAGCAGAAATGGCACGGTGGAAGGGTGTGGTAGAGGATAAATGCTCCTGCTCAGGCAGCCAGGAGGCTGAGAGAAGGGAGCAGCTGGGGACAAGAATGCACCCTTCCAGGTCTTACCCCTAGTGATCCACCTCCTAACAGCACATTCAGGTACCAAAGTCATCAATGGACGAACACATGATCCAATCACCTTCCAAACCCGTGAGACCTTTGGGGCCATTTTAGATCTAATCTGTAACAGTTATGAACCAAATTGACTTCTGACATTTATACAATATTCTTCACCACAACCACAGAGGCACATTTATTTCAAGTGCACATGGAAAGATCAGCAAGTTGGACCATTCACTAAATTCTCAAGTGAGTCTCAATAAATTTAAAAGGTTTGAAATTATAGAGCGATCACCAGACTACTAAAATCAGTTAAAAGATACATCCAAAAAAACTTAACATGTTTGGAAATTGAACAATACACTTCTAAAAAATGCATGGTTCACAAAACAAGTCAGAAATATTTAACTAGAACAATAGTGAAACCACAATACGGGGCTTCAATCACAACACTAGTTAGAAAAAAATTAAATCATTATACAGAAGCAAGAAGGTCTTGAATCAGTCACATTTTTTTGCATGTTTTTTCCCCATGCTATAATTAAAGTCAGCAAAGGATTTATTAAATGACACAATCCCATACAAATTCTTTTAGAAAAGAAAAGATAAGGGAGTATTTCCTAAATGATTTTGCCAGGCCCGGATTACCATGACACTAAAACCAGATAAAGACATTAAAGGAAAAGAAAACGACTGATTCTTCAAGAATATTGACACAGATATTAACCAATCAAATTAGCCATATATAAAAATAGATTACCTGAGGAATACAAGATTTATTCGTACATGTTTGTAGTACATAATGATTCCATTCCTTCTAGGAGTTGGCACCTGTAAACGACGCATCTCAATTCTTTTTTCACCCCCTTTTCCTTCTTCCCTCTCCCTTCATCTCTTGGTCCCCCTCCCATTTGCAAAAGATCTATCTCCCTACTTCCTATGATCTATGTTTTATTTTGTCCATTTCTAAGGACGTGCTTAGTCTGCAGTAGTTTACTGCCCAGCATCCCTTTCCCCTTCCCAGGCATACCGCCTCTACTTTCCTCTTCGAAGCCATGTGGCTTAGGGTCAATTAAATCCCATCCTTGTTATGGAAGGTTCCAACTGACTTAAACTAGTTCTCTTGGCTCCAGAGACGGGCACAGGGGTGGGATATGAGGTGACATGTGTTTGACTGCGAGCAACAACGATGACGACAACAAATCATTCTGTCACACATTTCTTGTCATTTCAGTGGAAAGTCCAGATAGTAAGATGTCACTAAATTGCCTCAGCTGTTCAGTGGTCGCATCAAAGACACAGGCTTCGGATACGTTCGATGTTCAAAGTAAATTCATTTGCAACTCCCAAGTTTGGAAAACTACAATGTAAAACATAAAGCAACAGGGATGATGACCAACATCACATGTGTTTCACACATTCAACACCACTGGAAGACAGAAAGACAATAGAATCTTCAAATTAATTATAAATTGAGAAAAAGAAATCTGAATTCTAACCGAGCTTCTGATGACTTCTTGTCAGTATAGTTGTGCATTAAGGAGAGTGAAGGAGGATTTGCTCAGATACTCCACAAAAAAGAGATGAGAGTAAAGTCTTAGATGAAGAAAGAAAAAATGACCTTCATGCAGAGGAGCATCAACATTAAATGCCAAAATCGCCAACACAGGCGAGAAGATGGTGGTTCATGACACGGGCTGTAAGGGAGGCCTGAAACGTTCAGGATGGAGCAGAAGCAATTTTTCTGCAGTACAATCTGATGTGGAGAAAAAGGTGCAGTTCAGGCAGGACAAGGCTGTGGTCTGAAAGAAAAATTAAGATCCCACATAAACTAAGGAGGATGTGACCTCGACAGATGCAGGTACTTCCAAACTGGAAATTAATTTTGAATGCGAAATAAATAAAAAGGGGAAAAGTCAATCACATCCACATAAAGCCACTGGGGATAACCCGAAAATTCACACTGGAGCATTCCTGTGGTTGAATTGTCACCCCGTGCACAGTACCTTGAATCAGTATGTATTTTGTTGATACGGTGAATTCTACTAATTTTTAAATGTTCAAAGCCTGTGTCTTTGATGAAATAATTGAACAGCTGAGAGATGTTGGCGACATCTTACTATCTGGGCTTTTCAGCGAGTCAACAAGAAATGTGGATTGAATGTTTTTTGTAATTGCTTGCGGTCAAACACATGTTAACTCATACCCTACTTCTGTCCCAATCTCTGGAGCCAAGAGAACAAGTTTAAGTCAATCAGAACCTTCCATAACGAGGATGGGATTTAAATGAACCTAAAGCACATAGCTTAGAAGAGGAAAGTAGAGGCGGTATGCCTGGGAAGGGGAAAGGGATGCTGGACAGTAAACTACCGTACACTAAATGTGTGCCTTAGAAGTGGACAAGTAGTAAAATAAAAGATAGAGACTAGGAAGGAGATCTTTTGAAATGGTAAGGTGACCAAGAAATGGAGGGAAGGAAGACAGTGGGGAAAATGATGAAAAAAGAATTGAGATGTGTTATGTACATGTACCAACTCCCCACACGGAACGGAATCATTACATACTACAAATACACACTAGTAAGAAGTAAACATGGAAAAAAAAGTCTGTAGATCGTTTCAGAGCAACTGGTTAAAGAGGTAGGAAAAGAAAACAATCAAGTAAATACTTTAGAACTTGAGTGATTGACAAAGAAATACACAAAAATAGAGACAGACAGCCAAAGAACTTAGTTTTCTCTTTTAAGAATGTTCAGAGAGACTATATTATGTGTCTTCCTGTGGAGAGGGTGCCAGAGAGGCACTGAGGGATGTACGCATGAAAGAAGAGATGCCGGTCCAAGAAGTAGACAGGGGACGGGTAGCAGAGTTGGAGCAGATTTAAGAAAAGATTTGTAGCTGCTTCAGACTGCAACTGTGTGAGTACCGTCCCTGGGGAACACGCAAGTTGGTAATCTCAATAAATGCATCCTTAATATCGGGGTAGGAGGGGTATCGAATCAACTGGTATATTACTGTCTGGTGAAAAACTGAAATCTCAAAACAGCAGTATTGCAGCCATGCCATGTGCAGCCCCTACACACTGCTGCAGGAAAAAGATAAGTCGCTGAAGGCCCAGGACAGATACACGGATTTTCAGATGGGCAGCGTCTAGAAAATTCTCAGATTTAGAACCTACATAGTTGATGCTTAATTTACATAATAAATAAAAGTATTCCACTACAGAGCTATTAAATAAAGGGCAAACTTTTACCATTTACCTACATTCAGGAGAACAGGGAAAGAAAATCGGAGTAGGAAAACTGATGCATTTATTGCTTGGTTTTCCTTGACGCTGATTATATGGAGAAATTTATGTAGAAAATAGGCTAATTCCAATATGAGTGCAATGAACAAGCCATTTGGCAAAACCACACCTCTAGGAAACATTCTTTCAAAACTGTTTGAAAAGTCTACCAGGCAATTTGTAGTATGGTGCTTTGAATGTTTTATTATCAGAACATTGGTATAAACTTATTAACTGCGAAAGAACCAAACAGTGCATGTATTTATTGACATCATCACTCCCAAGAAGAAAAGTGTAAGTTGGAAGAAAGATAGTTTCCACAAAACACTCAACAAGGCCCTCAAAGCTATCATGCCCTAATTTGTGGAACCTGTGAATATTAAATTTGTGCAGATTTCATCACTTCGCCACTGTGATTAAGGAGATATGAAGGTTATCTTGGATTATCAAGGCTGGCCATAAATGCAAAATGAGTCATATCTTTTAAAGAGGAACACAGGGAGACTTGACTACATACAGAAGGGTGAAAGGCAGTGTGTCCATTACGGTGGAGACTGGAGTCATGGGGCCACAAGGCAAAAAATGTCAGAAGTTGTTAAAATTAGAAATGGCCAGAGATGGCTTCTCCATAAGCCTCTAAGTCCCTGACAACACCTTTAAGTGAGTTCACTGATACTGATTTAGAACTTCTGGCTTCCAAAATCATGAGGGTATAAACTTGTACCATTTTAAACTACTAAACTTGTGGGCATTTGTGACAACAGCTAATGGTTGTCAAAAGGGATAACATTTTAAAAGGCAATTTTGCCACTTAAGAAATTATACATCAAAAATCATTTAAGGAGTTGTTTTATTATACGTGACATACAATTGTTGATTCTTGGATGCCGCTTGTTGTAAACAGAAACCCTATGAAAGATTGAGTAAGGCCATCCTTAGACCAACATCTGTGATAAACCTTTTGAATTACTTCCCGGAAAACTCTAAACAGAAACAAAACTGGCATGCCCTTTGTATTAGAGTTCTCCAGAGGAAGCAACCAATAGAATATATATATTTTATATATATATGAATTTATTAGATTGGTTTACCTGATCAGAGACTGGATTGGTCAATGGCTGTCTGCATGCTGCTCTGTAAGAATCTGAAAGCCTCAGAAAAGACGGACAAGGACGCAGAGTCCCACGCTGTGGCTGAAGCCTAGAAGCTCCTTGGAGAGTTGCCGCGTCAATGTAGGTGCAAGGCTGCAGAAAGTGCAGCGCAGTAGCAGCAGCAAATCCCCACGCCGCTCACAAAGGTTTCAGCGTGAGCCAGTATGTTTTTTGGCCCACTCAGCGCTCCAGCCTCCTGGACCCTACCACTCACACGAGGTGTGGGGGGGTCCGCCCTCAGTTCACTCACCGTCCTGTCGGTCTTCTCTGAAAACATCCACACAGACACCTGGAGAAAACAGATAGGTGCTTTACCAGTTTTTTTTAGGCAGCTCATTTCTCAATCCAGTCAAGCTGATAACAAGATTAACCATCACACCCCTTAACAGTTAGTGAGAAAAGAGTCTAAGTGACATTCAGGTCTGCATTATGACTTTCAGCTGAGTTGTCAGAGGCCCGCCGGCTCACAAGCAAGGGTTTTCTATTACCCACCTCTCCACCTTCGCCTGACTGTACTGATCCGCTTCTTCTTTTTGATAAATTTTGCCTTCCTTATTTTTATTAGCACAAGTTTGTAGTACATAATGATCATGTTCGCCATGGGGGATTTGTACACGTACAGAACACATCTCAATTCATTTTTAAAATCCCTTTCCCCTCCATTCTCTCCAACCCTTCTCCCCTCCCCACTTACAAAAGCTCTACTTCTTTTTTTTTCTTCCATTTTTTCCCCTTTAAATCCCTTTTCCCTCCTTTCCTCCCACTTCCCCATGTCACGCTCTCCTTCCCCACTTCTGATGTCTGTTCTCTATTTTGCTCATTGTTTATACTTTGGGTTTCTCACACAAGGGAAACAATGTAATATTTAAACTTGTCAGTTTGATTTATTTCACTTAGGATTATGGTCTTCAAGTGCATCTATTTACATAAAATGTCTCAAATTTATCTTTCTTTATGGCAGAGTAGTACTCCATTGTTTATAATGCCACATTTTCTTTATACATTCATCTGTTGATGGGCATATGGGCTGTTTCCAGAATTTAGCTATTATAAAGTGTGCTGCTATAAACATGGGTATGCATGTATCACTATGGTATGATGACTTGATACCTAGAAGGGAAATACTTGGGTCAAATGGAATCTCTAGTTTTAATTTTTTGAGGAATCTCCATTCTGATTTCCACAGTAGTTGTACCAATTTACACTCCCACCAACAGTGGAGAAGGGTTGCTTTTCCCCACAGCCCCTCCAGCATTTATTATTGGTTGATTTCTTCATGATAGCTCTTTTTTCTGAGGTGAGTGTTGTTTTAATTTGCATTTCTCAAATGGTCAGTGATGTTGAGCATTTTTTCATGTATTTATTGGCCATTTTTACTACTTCACCTGAGAAGTGTCTATTCATTTCAGAGGTTTTTTTTTTTAACTGAGTCTTTAAATTTGAGGATGAAGTCTAATTTTTTTTAACTGAGTCTTTAAATTTGAGGATGAAGTCTAATTTTTTTTTAACTGAGTCTTTAAATTTGAGGATGAAGTCTAATTTTTTTTTTCTTTTTAGTTCTTACATATTCTAGGTATTAGTCCTCTGTCTGAGTAGTAGCTAGCAAATTTTTTCCCATTCGGTATGTTGTCTCCTCACTCTGTTGATGGTTTTCTTTGCTATACAGAAGCTTTCAAATTTGATTTGAGAAAAGTATTCTAAAATTCATATGGAGCCAGAAGAGACTTAGAATAGCTAAAGCAATTCTGGGCAACAAGAGCAAGGCAGGGGGAATCAATCCCAGACTTGAAGTTATACTACACAGCTACACTGATAAAAACATCATGGTATTGGACACACACACACAAACACACACACACACACACACACACACACACACCAGACTTGAGGATCAGTGGAACAGAATAGAAGATGCAGAAATACTTAGAAGCACACTCACCTACCTTATTTTTGACAAAGTGGACAAATCCCTAAATAGAGGAAAGATCACCTCTTTAACAAATAGGGCTGGGAAAACTGGCTTTGCACAAGCCAAAGATCAAACTTAGGCTTGTATTTCTCACGCACACTAAATTAAAATCGAAATAGATCAGAGATATACATATTAAAAGAAACACTTAATCTGCTGAAAGAATCGGTAAAACTCTTGAAGACATAGGTGTAGGCAAAGATTCTATGAATGACAGTTCACAGTTACAATTAGGAATGACAATTCCCAATTACACAGGAAAGAATCAACAAATTATCTATTTCTTTAAAACCAGAATCATCTAAATGCCTTTTAAATAATTTTTCTAATGCTTATCTTTTAAATAATTTTTCTAGTAATTGCCACATTTTTATGGTGTGTGCATTTTTTTTAAGTGGCTGCATATTGAAACAACTTAATGTTTCTGGAAATCTTGTGGGAACTTTCTAGAAACCTAGATTCTTCAAAGGTAGTATCAGAAAACTTAGGTACAGAAAGGCAATCTAAAGAATGATCGATAATGTGAGATTTTCATTAGCGGATCTTAAACAATGAGTGGAAAAGGGACAGTGGCTCAGGGACCCACGCAGAAGGAGAAGCTGGTCACCAGAGTTAGAGAAGGATGGTACAGTGGAAGATCAAAGAGCTTCCTGTGGTTACTCTGGGGACAGCAGTATGAGGCAGCCTTTTGATTTGGTGCTCGCCCACCCACGTGGCATTTTATGCCTGTCTAGAATGGCCACCCAAACTGAGCTCTCCCGAGTGCCAGAGAACAGAGCAGGTCATGGAAAGAAGGAAATCTAACCAAGATGGTTTTGCTTGCTTTGAGGAGTCATCACTAGGAAAAATACTGTTATGTTAGAAACCAACAACAAGGAGGGCTGAGGGAGAGAGGCAAAACAAAAATCTCAAAGAAATTCTTGGTGAGAAATTATTTCAGGAACTTGGAATGATCACATTCTTTACTAGGTCATTAATGAATTGAGATTCTGGGTGTTTGTACAGTTCTGTGGTGGCCTCCAGGCAGTAGTTCTCTGGCTAAGGAATGCTTGATTATGCTAACCAGAGAAGTAAATTCATTGTAAAGTCCTACAGGTAAGTTCCTTGCCTGGAGGTAATAGTAAGAAAGAATAAAATGATTTTCCCCAGAAAGTGAGATTATGAAAACAGTATTGTAAAAATATGCTGTATTTTTCTTCCTTTCTGCAATTGAAGCACAGAAGTAGATTGTCAGGATATAGCTTACAGGCCTTTAGTACCATGCACATATTTAGGGTGACATGGAAACACTTCCTATATGATACATGAAAGATCCGAGTGAATAATTAAAAGGGAAAAGAAATGATTTCTCTTTTTATTTAGTAGTATTGCAGAATTTTAGGCTGCAAGTCAGAGGAAATTCCTCTTCCCACATAATATGATGATACAGGAGATTGAGCCAATGATTACTGATGCCAAATCCTTCCTATCACAATGAACAAAATGGAGATCCTGTTGACATGACCCCTGGGGATCTTGGATGGTTCAGGACCCCCAGTGGGAGTGCTGGGCACTAAGGTGGTGCCCAGCCCGGGCCTGACTCCCACTCTGATGCAGAAGGTTGAAGAAGAGTCAGATTGAGACCAAAGTGCCATAGGGAAAGTAACTTTTAATAAAGCAAAAGCAAGTACAAAGCTGCCTTCTCTCAGTAAGAAAAGCAGGGGCACCCAAAACTGAGCCACCGTGGGGCACAACTTTTAAAGGTCTTGACTAGGCACCCACCCTGACTTTCTCAACTGAGGGTGCCACTACTTGATTGATCAATTGGCTCATTACTGGGGAGCATGGGGAAGGGTCTCTGAGGATTTTCCACTAGGGTCTGGGGTCAAGCTTTCTTTCTTTCTAACTTCTGTAAAGGCAGCCTCACAGGGTACAGTGTAGAGAGGAAATGTGACCACAGACTGCCATCCTCACTGGCAGTGTTAACCACAGGAGCTGCTGCAACCTGCTTTTGCTCTTAATAAAGTATCCTACCTCTCTTCTCAGAGTGTGGGGGAGGGTGGCTCCTGTTCTGCCCCTGCCTAACATTCCCCCTGCCCCTACAGTATAGCTAGCTCTAGATCTGGAATTCATATCTATGGTTTAATCATCTTAATAAATTAATTTTTCAGGGAACTGTTGTGTTTGCCAAGACTTTTCAAGCAATGAAATGCTCCCCAAACTGTTTAGAATACCACGTGATGTTTTTGAGACAGGATCTCACTAATTTGTCAGTGCTGGGCTCAAACTTGTGATCCTCCTGCCTTAGCCTCCCAGAGTGCTGGGATTATAGGTGTACATCACCACCCTGTCTTAGACCATTTTAATAATAATTTTAGTCAACATGGATAGCTTGCATTTGTTTTTGGTTGATCTGTTGGGTTTGGGTTATATTTTTCTCAAATTTGAGACACTATTTTGAGTCAAAAGGGATAGTGATATTGACATTTATAATCTATCAGATAGATGGTCCTTTGGCAATCTGGCAATTCTCAAACCACTGGACACCAGCCGTTGAACAGTGATCTCTCCAGTAACATATGGCAAATATGTAAGCAGTGAGTCCATGTTTTTGAGCACAGCAGATTGAGTGAGGCAGACAAATATTAACTTGTCCCTATTTAAAATATAAGGATGTTCTCAAAAAGGAATCAATATCTCATCACTTATAAATCATGAGGAAACTTTGTACAATCTTATTTTTGCTCACTGAAGCAAATTCTTTCAGTATCACGAGGATATTTCATAATTTACTTCAAAAGACTAATCTGCACTACACTGTCTTCCACATCACCTATTATTTTTCCAGTCACAGCTGTGGATAGCATAAGCACAATTTGAATGTTATAATTATGAAAATTCAATGCAAATATTTTAAAATACCCAAAATCATTCCTGGAGTCAATTTAGACCATAAATTAAATTTCTAGGAAAATAGCCACGTCAGAAAACCTGTGATACTAAACTTTTTCATTTCATCCACCCAGAACATTGAATCAATTTATGACCTACTCTAAAGTCTAATTACTTTTTTATTTTTCTTCATCATAAGAGATTTCAGGCTACCAGATATATTCCCTCTTGGACTTATGACTGTTTGCTTCTGGACTCTTGGTTTCCTTTATTTCCCTAGTGCTCATTTCCAAGCTGCTCTCCACAATGTATCTGAATTTGGCCTAAAAGGTCACCTTTATTATTTCACTGTTTGCCCTCCAGGGTGGTGTGTTTTGTGTGAAATAAAGCATAATTTCCTTAATGGGGCTTACAAGGCCCTCAGGATCTACTTATCGTCTCAGTCTCCATTCTCATATTTTTGGAATATTATCCTTTCAAATTTTTTTTTTTTTTTGTGGTGCCGTGGATTGAACTCAGGGCCTTGTGCTTGCAAGGCAAGCACTCTAATCACTGAGCTAAATCCCCAGCCCTATCCTTTCAAATTTTAAGCCTCACTGGGTGCTGCAATTTGAAAGTCTTCTCCGAAACTCATGTTAACGTGTAATTGCTATTTTGTTGGTATGAAGAGGTAGGACCTTTATGAAGTGACTAGGTCAAGAGGCTCTGCCCTCATGAGTAGATTAAGACCCTTACAGGCGAAGTGAGGTAGTGATAAAGGAAGGAGCTTGGCTCCCTTTCTCCCCATGTCTCTCTCGCGCTCTCCCTCCACATCATGTCTCCCTTCATATTTATGATGTGGTGAGAAGCCCTCATCAGATGTGGTCCCCTAGTCTTGGACTTCCCACCCTCTGAGATCAGAGCCAAATAAAACTCAACTTATAATGTATTCAGGGTGTAGCATTCTCTTACAGCAAAACAAAACTGACTAAGATCCCCAGCCTCTCTCGATTTGGTTTCCTTATGATGCCTATTCATTTGTCAGGTACCTTCTCCCTCTGTAATACACCCCGGCCTGGTCGCCCTTGAACTTCACTCCCTCTGAAATCCTTCCCTTGCCTCAGGCTGTTATTGAAAAGTTTACTCTACTTGTAAGCACTTTAAATTTCCCCAGCATAGGACCCATCATACTTGATTACAATCTGTTCTTTAGTTATCTGTACTTCTTGTTAACCAAGAATAGTAAGTTTTATGAGTCCTTCGTGAAAGATATGCATGAGAATCACATTTCCTAGCCTAACAGTTCTACTTTGGGACCTAATCAGAAATGCAGAGTTATGCACCAACAAAGTTATTACATTTTTAATTTGTTATTGAGACATTATATAGATATAGAAAAGCATGTAAGTCAGAAATGTACAATTTAATGAATTTTTGTACAGTGTGATTAGCATCCAGATCAGGGAAATTCATCATCTTATACATCTCTTCACATTCTTGTCCATTCATTTTCGCACACACATTTTCCCAAAGATAAACAAAGTCCTAAATTCCAACAAAATATATTAGTTTCTCCTGTCCTGGAACTTAACAGATCTCAAGGCATGTACTCTTTTGTGTCTGGCTTCTTTGTTACATCTATGAATAAAAGATTCACCTCTGCCTGCAGCAGTGGATTTTATATATTAATCATTGTATATTATTCTACTGCATTAAAAATATCTGTGACATGTAATTTTATGTGCCAATTTGAATAGGCTAAAGGATACCCAGAGAGCTGGAGAACATTACCTCTGGGTGTAATGTTTTCTGTGTCAGTGAGAGTGTTTCTGGAAGAGGTTGGTATTTGAATCATAGACTGAGTAAGGAAGATCCACTTTCGTCAATGCAGATGAGAACCATCCAATCTGTAGAGAGCCTGGAGTGATGCAAAAGAAACAGGAAGAGTGAATTCACTCTCCCTCGCTTGAGCTGGGACATCCATCTTTCTCTGGCCTCTGACATCAGCACTTCTGGTTCTTGTTCTCTGGGCTTGATTGGAAATATACCACCTAGTTTTTCAGCTTACAGACAGCGGATTGTGAACTTCTCAGCCTTCATAATCACCTAAATTAGCCCCTCACAAGAAATCTCTTCATATGTACTTATGTGTGCCTATTGGTTCTATCTCTCTGGAGGACTCTGACTAGTACAATGCCCTAGTGCATTATCTAAACTATTACTTTTGGGCATTTGAGCTGATTCTAGAGTTGCACTATTCTAAACAGTGATAGTCGGTGCATATATGGTGCATACTTGGTAAGTATATCATTTTCTATGATATATACTCAGATGTGAAACCACTTGCTCAGCAGGTATGAATATTTTAAGGTTTCTGTAAAATGTTAAGATGGTTTTGATATGAATAGGCAATTGGTAGAAGAGGAAAATACAAGTAGTTAATCATAATGAGAGATGATCAACATAGTAATCAGGAAAATGTAAATCAAAACACTTTACACATAACCAGATTGGCTAAACTTTGTATCTATGTAATACCAAGATTAGAAGCCCTGAAGTGTTGGAAGAAGTGAAAATTAGAGTTAGGTTTTACAGATATGAGTGACTTTATTTTGCTTTTTGCTATATTTTTAGCACCAAGAAAAGTGCATTGCTAAAAAGTAAATATTCATAATAATGTAGTATAAGTACATACTATAAATTAGTAATATTATTACTGAGTATATACCCCAGAAATATTCTCAGAGAGCTACACGGAGAAGCATACAAATAGATATTTGTTGTAGGATTGTCTGTATTGGGGAGATTACAAAACAGAATAGAAAAGAAGAAATGATAGTCAATAAAATTAGTCAGCAAAATAAAATAGACTTGTACAGAGAAATATGGCTGGATTAGAAAAAATAATATTTAGAAAAACTAAAAGTACAATAAAATATGCAGAATAAAATATGCAAATTTTATAAATAACAACCAACATAATGATATTATTTTTCATGTAACACATAAATAAGACGAAAAAGATGTATTCCAGGGAAAAATGTAGAATATATGACATCAAAGGAATGGTAGAAATGCAGAATGAGAGTTATATGGAGAATTACAAATCAAATAAATTGAATAAATATAAGAGACATTGCACATAATGTGTGAGTATTTGCCAGAAGTTGTTCAGGATTATTGATTTTGTGCTCCTCAGGTACAAACATGCAAAAAGTGTTCCAGAAACAATATCCTCAGAGGAAGCACTGACTATTCCTTGCAGAGATGAATGTAGATATATTCTTCCTCTTCAGCGATTACCTGTCAGTGAACCTCTTTTCATCCAGATGCTTTTACAAACTATATCTATAAATACGACATAGTCAAGAGATGATGGTTCTGTTTCATTCAAGGGGTCTAATAATACAAGAATATGTGAAATAAGCACATTATCACTTAAGGGATATAAAGAATATTTATAGAAAAGCCACTATAGGACTAAAATCTAAAAACTTTATTTTTCATTGAATAACCTATTTACTGTATATATATCGAGTCATCATCACATACGAGGTCTTGTACTGCTCTGTGAAGGCTAAAGAAATGGTGAAACAGTTGAGACTCATGGGGGATTTCTAGCTGCAACCTATAGGAGATGTAAAGGTAGAACCCATTTCCCTCACACGGTTGTCTCAGCTACCACGGAGATCGCAGCCAGCTAAGCTGGAATCATATATCTTTAGCGAACTAAACACCATTCAACATCCTCACCTAAACATAACTATCAACTTCTTTACTCTAAATGTAGTCACAGAAACTGCAAATGTTGATAAGACTCGTTAAGTACTGTATTTCTAATACACACTTTTTTTTTTAACATGTTAACATCTCTGAAAATAGGATGTATCTTCTAATCAGTAGTATCTTTCACAGCTTGCGGCCAGGAAGCATCTATGACATAGCTCCCATTGCTTGCATACGTGTGACTTGGTCATAGTTTGTACTGGCATGACTTCAGAGGAGCTGAAGTATTCTGATGATGACACATGTTGAAAATGATTGCTTTATTAAAGTGTCTTATGATTCAGCACTGAGACCAAAAAATTCTAACATACAGAAATTCACAGAAATAGAGAGCTGGACATATAGAGATACATTTATTAGTTTTATTGAACAGATCATATTACTTTACTTGCTTAAAATTCTTGTCAGTGAGTCATTTAAGACTCATAATTCTCTGCTAGTTTATAATGAATTATTATTGTACACACGTCCAAAACATAAGTGCTTCACACAACAAATGTGTATTATCTGAGGGTCACGAGTCTACGATTACTTTGATTTTGTGGTTCTGGCTCAAGGTCTAGATTGCAGTTAACAGTATAGCCATCTCAAGCCTTGGCCGGGATTTGGGGGGATAGTTACATGATGATTCCTTCACAGGGCTAGTGGTGGGAGGCCTCAGAGCCTTACCCTACAGACATCTTTGCAGAATTGCCTGTATTACCTTAAAACGGCTCCTTCCACATCCACTGATCAGACAGAGTCAGAGGTAGACCAGGATGGAGACAACATCCTCCACTGCCCTGGCTGCTTTATTCAATTCAGAAGAGCATCACTAAATTCCATACATCCTCAAGGAGAGTAGAATTGGGTTTCAGCTATTAAGAGCAAAAATTTGTGGGCATATTTTCTTACCAGCCACAATAAACTTTCTGTTAATACTTGGTAAGATTAGGAGATCATCAGAGGATAAACATCAATCGCTCGGAAAATGTCAGAGCATCCGTTTAAGAAAAGATGCACACGTACATCAACACCACCATGATATTTTGTGGCAAAATCTGAGCATCAAGCCTCAGACATTCAAAATGATTTAGTAGACTCATATTCTGAATAGGGAGGGTTTTAAAACCATCCTACACAATTTATCTTGTGTACAGTTTCCATTTTGTCTATGTGTAAGCATAATAAATTGTCAAGAATCTATTTAAATAGCTGTTTCCATGAATATAAAATAAAAAATCTACATGGTAAGCAAACATCATATTATAGTTTGATTAGGAATTTTTTTTTTTATTCTTTAATGGTCAAATTGATAGCTTCTGAGATTCAGTGGAACTTGGTATCCAATAGAACGCACTGTTTGGTTTCAACTCTGCAACACTCCCTAAATTCATGTCCTTCGCTTGTAACTTTAGAGTGCCCCCCAATGTCTGTGGGCCACCACCCTGACTCTTGGCTCCGGGTCAGAGTATAGTCATAGGTCTATCCATTCTGGTGACTCTGTTTGGTCAACAGAATGTTAGCAGGCATGATGCACACAAAGGCTTGAACAAATACATGCATGTTTCCACTTGTTTTCTTGCACACTGTGAGAACACGCCAGAACTAGTCTGTTGGAAGATGGGAGAAAAGTAAAGCCGATCAAGTTGCCCCAAAGGTGTCAGCTACAGCTCCTCTTAAACATGAGGAAGCCCAGCTCAGTTAGCAAAATCGTACACCTAGTCACCTATCTATTCACACCCAGATGAGTGAGCAGTTAATGTTCATTGTTCTATGCCAGTGAGGTTTTGTGGTTGTGTTTTGGCAATAAGCAATAAATATAGCTTGCTTAAAATGGTGTGTGTGTTTTCAACTTTAAATAAGTGCTGTCCTCATGATGAGCTGGTGTGAATATCTATATTGGTAAGATTTTTCAGGGAAGTTCAAGTCCTTGAATGCTTTGCCACAGCTGGATAGTCATGTCATTCTAGCACAGCAGTGTAGACAGGACCATTTGAGGATGGTTTCCCTTTACCCTTCATCACTGGGAATAGTGCTCAGTTAAAATACAGTGAAAGGAAGACCTCAGGGCTGATGGGCAGTGACAGATCCTTCAGGGAACCAGCCATTCTTTCTTCACTCCATAGGGTCCCAAAGTTTTGCCACCTTTCTGCTACCCAGAAGTGTGGACAGGAGACTTAGACTAAAATACACCAAACTCCTAGGGATAACCTGAGTCTTCAAAACCATCTAGTTTGTATACTCAACCGGAAGAGAGAGGCTCTACTTTTGGACTACCAACAAGGAAGATGCAGGCTTAGAACCGTCAGCATCCCTGACTCCTGCCACTAGGAGAAGCCTACAGGAGAGGCAGAACCAACCCTCAGGCAGAGAGGATTCTCTGAGAACATTAACCCCTGTATCCATTCATCCTCCTGATCTCATTATTTGAGTCAATAAACACCCATTCTTCCCCCAAAACTTACTTGGGCTATCACTTGGAACTGAAAAATTCTGAGAAGCACCGTCTCTCTTTTGCAGAAGAGGAAACAGCTTCAGAATGTTGTATTTCCAAAGCCAAATCTCACAGGTAATAAAGGTAGAGTTAGAATACTATCACATCTCTGTACAATGCCCAGAATCATTTTTATAACCGCATTTTAAAGTTTAAAAAAAAGTACATAGAATAAAATGCAGTTTATCCTCTTGCGCAGTTTTATGAGTTTCAGCAAATGCGTAGATGGGAGGCAAGGTTTTGCTATTCTGTTGCTCTTCATGCTGCTCTCCTGTAGTCTGACCCTTCCTTGACCTTCAAACCCTGGCAACCATTGACTAGTTCTGTCCCCAGAGTTCTGCCTTTTCAAGCTTGTCAAATAAATGGAATCACACGGCCTTGTGTGATACGAGAAATGCATTGTGTTGAAACTAAATTTAAGTTCACCTAGAACCTGTGAATGTGATCTTATTTAGAAATAGCATCTCTGTACACATTATCAGGTTAAGAAAAAGTCATCCTAGATTGGGGGGGGTCTTTATAAAAAGAGAAATTTGACCAGGAGTGGTGGCACGTGCTAGGAGGATGCAGCAAGGAATTGGCAATTTGATCCCTGCCTGGGCAATTTAGTGGCTCTGGGTTTGATCAGAGAGAGAGAGAGACAGAGACAGAGAGTGAAGACACTAAGAATTGCCATACAAAGACACAAGGATTTCATCTGCAGCCTCCAGAACTGTGAGGGATAAATCACAACCCTGGAAAACTAACACAAGAAAATATAAAGGTCTTAGCACTGATCTCAAGGCAGCATCTATGAAAGCAGTGAGCCTGCCTGAGGCAGTGTGAGAGATGAAGACCAAGTCCCTTGGCCTCCCAGTTTTGTCCTATGATCAGCCAAACCAAGCTCTAGACCCAAATTAGTAGTAGTGTTGTAAGTACTAGTATATATTGTTACTGGTAACTGAAATGGGAACTCTGTTTCTAAAACATGATAATGCAAAAATCTAATGCTCGCCTCCCATAAGCTAATTTATGAAGTCAACTCATTCAAAACCAACCACCATGTTTCTATTCAGAAATGCAAATTCTGATGGTTTTATGTGTGCGCGTGTGAGCATGGGTGAGCTTCTGTAACTAGGAATTGATCCTAGGACCTTTGAACTGAACTACATCTGCAGCCTTTTTTTTTTTTTTTTTTTTTGACAGGGTCCAGTTAAATCACTAAGCTACCCACACCGGGGCGGAACTTGCGATCTTCCTGTCTCAGCCTCTCAGAGGGCTGGGCTCACAGGTTTGTGTCACTACATCTCACTCTCATTAATATTTTTTATTATTGACTTTCAGAAGGTTACAGACTCAGGAAATTATGCATCAAAATGTAAGTAATTTTCCAAATAACAGAGAAGAAAAAAGAAACAAAAAGAAAACACACAGCAGATGCACACTCCTTTATAGAAGAAATCATCTGACGTTCATTTCAGTCTCTCGCTAGGATTTTATGTACAAACAAATCAGGGAATATTTTTGTTACACAAAATGTACAGAGCATTTTGAAACTTAAAATGAAGAGGAAAAGTAATACTCTAAAACAAATTAGCATTTTAGTCAAGTCAATGTAATGGATATTTTTCTGAGGAGGTCTTTAAATTGTGTTGAACTATGTATATTGTTTGTCACATCAGTTCATCTAGCATATGGTAATCCAGAAAATGTGGTTCTCAAACGTGCCCCAAGTAAATGCTCCAGAGTGTCACCCTCAAAATATAGCTTCCTTTGCCTCACTCCCCAAACTCTGACTTGATAAATCTGGGCTGAGGTCAAGCGGATCCATCATTGTTTTTCTTTTTTCAAATTCTCCATTTGATTCTGATGGGCAATCAGGTTTGAGAACAACTAACACGGAACACACTTTCACAGAAAACAGCTTTGATCTCCCAAAGCCTAGAAAAATTTGAGCTGCAGTCAGCTGAAGGTCAAATACCAAAAGTAAAATATCAGAATAGAAGGAACCTGATACTTGGGGTCAAGAAAAGGAAGCAGGCTGAGAAGGGAAAACTCAGGATTGAGGGTGAAGCAAACTTTGTGAAACAGGGAGGGAGGGCAGAATGGCAAAGAGAATCATAATTGGAACTCAGAGAAAACACAAAGGCAAAGCATGATGCTGGCCTGGCTCGGGAATCAGGAAGGACTTTATCTGTTGGAGATGCCTTGCTGTAGACTCCTGCTTTCCTACAAATTCCTCTGTTACAGTCTCTGCTTACTCAGGATTAAATGTTCATTTTCTCAGCATCGAGCAGCTTGCTTTAGTGTCTATCTGTAGATCAAGTGATACTCATTGGCATCTCGAAGAGTTGAAGTTATTTACCAAGTGATTTTATTTCAATGTACTAATGCCTTTGTGTGTGTGTCTGCATATGTTTATTTTAGGTAACACTGAACTATTTCTACATTAAGTGTTGCTTAACCCATAATACTGATCCCATGTTACTGAACTTATAGAGAAAACCTTCTAAAACTGAATTTAAACTTCAGGTAAATTGAAAGACAGTTGTTACTTTTTGGGCAACAGTAAGACATTTATTTCTTTATAATTTGTTTTCATTCATAAAAAGGACAAAGCACAGTCCTAAACTACTCCATTGAAAAAATGATAAAAAATAACTAAAAAATCAATATTTATCAGTATCAAATAAAACTACTATCACCTTTCTCGAAATACAAAGAAACAACAGATGTGTCTCTAGCTATATAAATTTAATTAAGAATCTTGCATCTTAAAGCGTGATACATAAGTTAGTTTGACAACAGTTTAAAACTGATGGTCCCAGTCAAATTTGTACAATTTTATGAGGAAATGAAAAGCTTGAGTTATTAGTGTATGAGAGATTTTAGTCTATTTTATCTCTGTCACAAATTTAAAACTAAACAGCTTCCAAAGTCTGTTTTCTTCTTACCTCTCAGAACTGTTTCATGCAAAATCTAGCCAGTTTTGCTTTTTATTACCATACATTAGAAAATAAAAGGCAAGCATGCATTTGGCAAAGATGTAGTTAATGTTGATTATATAAAAATGCCCAACATGGGTCACACTGCAAAAGGAAAACCCCGAAGGTAACAACAAAAACACAAACATTTGTACAGAAGGCTTACAGAGTATTTTTCCCCTAAAGTACGAAGTCATTTTGTTTCTTTTTCAAATAATTAAGTATTTTATGAAATCTGGCGAGGATCTGAAGACTGTTGACACACTTTCACTGGGAAATCATCCATTTTACTGATTTAAAAAAGTTTCATTTTTATAACAGAGTTAACTTTAAATTAATGAGCTATTTATTGATATTTTCTTAATGAAAACTCTAAACATTTATACATAGATATATAGTACAAAAATTATACAAATTAAAGATAGGGGGCAAAGTAGTAATAGATCTATTTTGCTTCCTGTAAATATTTTTTTATGAACCTATAAGGTATCCTTTCTAAAAAGATAAACTCTATCTCTAATTAGCTAGCAAGGTTGTGCTAATGAAATAGGATTATACCTCCTCAAGCGTCAAACATTGCACTGTTTCATGAGCCAGCTAATTCTTTATTACCCGAGTTCTTTTGCATCTACACTCAGACACATTTCCGTGCACACCATGAAGAATGAAGAAATACACATCTTCCTTTTCATAACTTATAAAAACCCTAAGCACCAACACTTGGGAGACACCATGAGACGCACTGTCTGTCTACCTTGGTCCTCCCGTGTGCAGACTCTTCAAAGTACCCTTAGCAAAATATCAGCATATCGATTTGGTATTTTTAGCCAGTTTTCATATGGCATTGAGCGGGAAATGAACTTAAAATTTAATTCTTTTTTTAAAAAGGAATGCTGTAGATTTTTCAACCTACAGGTGATTTCTTGATTCTGTGCCTTCAATTAAAAAAAAAAAAAAGATTACACTTAGGAATGAAGCACAAAAAGAAAGATATCAGAATATTACTAATTCTGATATTCACAGAACTGTCATTTATTCCTAGCTGTATAAAGACTGCTGCATCTCAGTAAAAAAATGGAAGCACTCTACTTCTCAATATTTGTCATTCTACATATGAATAAATATAGCAAGATGATGATACTCTAGATAAGAGCTGTAGTTTTTGAGGTTTGACACTGATGAGAAGCATAAAATAACTTCAGAGTAAAATACAAAAGTAAAAAAAAAAACTTCATATGGTATGTTAACTTTACCATTAGAAAACTAACTGAAAAGTATGATATTTTGAAAATCAAATATTTAGAAAATTACTTCAAAAATAATAATACTGATAGAATAGTTCTATAATTTGGTTTTCCATATTTGAAACCCTTCAACTCATTCAGTAAAGTGATCTGGTAATGGGACTTATGTCAAAATATTTGGGTTTTTTTTTCCCAAGTAAACTCAAAATGTCATGAATGATTGGGCCATTCAAAAATATGCAGGACTCAAACAGAGAGGATAGTACAAGAGACTGTTTTACTCTTACACTCACCACATATGATCAACATTTCAACCTCTATTATATTTCACAACTTGTTATTAAATTAGAAGCACCTGTGTATGGTGATTTTACTTTCACTCTATAGCCTACAGTATTGAATCGAACACCGTGACTTGTCCCACTGGATTAAATCATGCAACTGTCACAGAATCGAGTTAAGTGGTTTATAAGGCATATTGGAACGAGTTAAAAATCATTTTAGATCCATTTAGAAGTTTATTCTTTTGGATGAAGGGGTTCCTGAATGCCTCAGTCATAATGTATTGTAAATCAGTTGGATAGTTTGTTAAAGTAAAATTTATTTGGCTTAGGATGGAGCCGCAGGAGTTGGAAGGAATTGTCATCCCAGGATGAAGGGTGTTTCTGGAGCTGGGTCAGGAATATCTGCTGTCACACCACATTCAGAATTCCAAGTGGACGAGCATAGCAAAGGCAGGCAGCAGTAGGCCAAGAAGACTTGAAGACAGGATGGACGCACCTGCAAAGTAAAGCAAAATCATTTGTATCATTTTGTGGGTAATGTCACCATTACTTTGGAGGAGGTGTCACTGTGTTGCCCGGAAAACCAAATATTTCTTTCTACAAGACTGGTTTCTGAAGAGATTTAAGAAAAACCAGAGTTTTCGATCGAAGTTATTTTTGTGTGAGACCATGTGGAGTGTTTAGACACTGTCTTTAATCATTTAAAATAATGAGATCACAAATGTTTATGTTATTGCTATGATCCAGTCATCCCAAATTCCTACCAGAAGGTGAAAGGTCAAGGAACATATTTAAGTCAGTTAAAAAAAAATACATTAGCTTTTTAAAAAGAAGGATGGAGAGATGCAATAAAAATGCTGTTACTTAGATAATGACATCATAGATGCCCTGGAAATGGATCTTGCATAATTTCAAATCCCAATGAGTTTAAGACATTTAGGTACTCAGACAATGATTTAAGAAAGGTATTTCTAATAATATTAGCCTTACTCAATTTTTAGCTTACTGCCCTGAGATAAAGTACCATGAAAGAAAAATGATGGACTATGCTAGGAACTCATATGAATTTATGTTACATGGTGGGAGCTGCCTAGCATGGCTCTTGCTATGGTTGAGCAAGGTGAAGAGCCAACAGGATGGTCTCATGGAGGATGTATTATGAAGTGGGACCAATCAGAAACTAACTTGAACAAACTCACGCTGGAATGAATGCAGTGCTAAAAAATACACTCAACGGCTTGCAAAGGTAACAAGTTTTTGTCAATTTTTGGAAGTTTATTCTTCAAATTTGAAAATTTAAATATTATTATCTATCATATTAAAAATGGCTGAAACCAGCCCCATTGTTTATATTTCTCTTACATTCAGGAAGATTTAGGGCATATCTCCTGAATATCTCTGAATTAAAATCACATTGTGTTCCCTACAAGGTAGAAGATAATGTGATGCCTGTAATACTTTCCACTATGGCCCTGTTAGCTGCATGTGACACTACATGGAAAACATAACAGAAAGCACTGACATGGATAAAGTCTGTCTTAGAAACCAGCAAAACAGGGAAGACCAAGAACTGAATAGTAAGAGCATTTTATAAAGGGCCTTGAAATAGCTGCTTAAAGGCCCAGTGATTCAAATATTGAGTAGCACTGTGAATTACAACACTAACTTTGACTATGACAGCTGCTATTTACTGTTCTATAGCAACACAACAGATTCTATGTTGGCCACATACACACATATGCCCACTAATGCAATAGTTCACAACAGCAAGTAAGTCTTTTTTGGGTAAAATGACTTTCTCCAGGCCAGTCACCAGTAGAGGGCAGAGACAGGACTAGATCTCCAGTTTGCTCAGTTCCAAAGGTCACATTCTTCACCCTGCTCTGCTACCATCCTGCAGACAATCTTAAAAAGGAACCACTTTTGGAAATGCGTAAGAGCCTCCACCCTGCACTTAATGTGTCAAGGCAAGTGAAGAGAAGGAAAATCAAAGCCATGTGGGAAACAAAGCCACCTAAACTGTTTCAGAGAGTTTTGTATTTCTTAACATTGTAGTTTTTTTTTTTTTCTTCAAACGTTCTACTTTTCTACATATTTTTAAAAATATTCCAAAACCCACACATTATTTTATTCTGGTAAGATGACCAATGACAAACCTTTGTCACACAAGAAAACATTTAGTTTTCAATGTGTGATCTAACTTAAGTAACTTGTCCTAAAGGCCTCTAAGGATGAGCACAGGGTCTCTACAGGGCTCTGTCCTTTGACCAGAGGTTACCGCAGTGATGGGTGCATGGTTACGTGCTTGGCCTGGCTATGTGGCTTGGCACAGTCCACGCTATAGCTACAGAATGAAGTTCAGTCAGTTATGGATGCCGTTTTGAAGTTGTGGTGTCAGGATGAAAACCAAATACAATTTTATAATTTGTGGCTACGACATCAGGATATTTGATTTATTTAAAATAAACTTTTCATGTTTATATGTGTTATATTTAATTTCTCTAATGGCTCAAGCTTATGTAATTGTGGTCTTCATCTTCAATTCACTTTTATATTTCAAGCAAAAATTAGAGATCTGACTGAATTACTATTTAAAGTCATATAAATGTGGGATCTATGTATTCTTGAGGCAGTTTCAAGGTACACTGGCTTTATATCTAGCAAATATATATCATATTACTGCTATCAAAAGTAATTTGAGTAATTAGATGGTATATACTAAGCATCTATTTTGCTTTTCACATATCTGCTGAATGCTAAAACTTGCAAATCATCAATCATGTGAACAATTTTCTCTATCAGAAGAAAGGTAAAACCAATTTAGAGTACTACATCTTTTCCACTGGATTATCTTGATTTTTACTTTATTTTTTATTTTTTGCCTAAACTCTCAGATTTATTACTTCCTTCAGAAAGGATTCCTGCTAATGGGAGATATATTTTAATAGAAATTTCAATAACAGTTTGCTTTGCTCAAAAGTTAAGTATTATTTTTGATAAGTGGTAGTAACTTTCATTCTATTTTTAATGAAATCTTTCTGATGCTTAAAGTTGATCGCCATGGTCCGATCCAAGTTGTTATAGCTTGACTATGGCTGATGACAGCATCATATGGAGAACTTTGCTTTGTTGTCTCTCTGTGTTCACAACTGGTAGTATCTCTAGATTGTAAGCAGTCTCAGAGATTATATAAACTCAAATCATATTTTCACGTATGTGAACTAATTCCCAGGCCAGAATATAGAGTGTGCTCAAAACATAATAGAAAAGAATTGAATCACATTTTCAGTTGTGAGAGCTGTGCCTTTTCTGATTACAGAGTACAAGGTGGGGGATACAGCAGCAAATCGGTGGGATGAGGCAGAAGGGTCTAAAAAGGAGGAAGCATTTCCACTGAAGGAAATCAATGTGACTTGAATCAAATTTTTGTACTTCTGTTTTTATTTAGGGTTTAATTACTCTCATTTTTGGAGACCACGGGCAAGGAAGAAGGTTACTCCTTTGTATAAGCTATTTTTCTCAGGAATTTTTACCCAAAAAGATGATATTAAAAATCTACAACCTCAAAAGGGATTTATCTTACCAAGTCCTAGTGTTGTCCAACTTGTCTTGAAAGGATGTCACTTTTGACTCGTTTGGGTCTCATAATTTCCCTGAGCTTGGGTAAGAAAGTACTGTGGTAAGATGCTTGATTCCCCATTACTGAGTTGATTCTCCATTAATACATGGAAGCCCACTACTGGTGGGAGGGGAAAGCTTTATTCAAATATCAGTTGGGGCCATATGTGAGTCTTCGCTATGTTCCTACAGGCAAGCATCTTCTACCCCTCTTAAGTGCCATCACCCCATGGAACATATGAGGCACTGCTTATCAGTCTGAAAACAGCCATTTTATGTAAAGCACTTTGGCAAATGCCTATCTTGCAGGACACTCCCAGCAAGTGGAAGCAATTCATACATTTGATTGCTTATTCCTTGGTTGGGAATAAGCCTGTATGTTTTGAAGAGTAGTTAGAAGTTTGAAGAGTAGTTAGATTAAAAAATAAAAAAAGCAAACAGTGGTACAAACTGGATACTAAACTTTTCTCTAAGTCTAGCTCCAGGGTCACCCTCTCGGTGGCATGGTAGTCAGCAATCTTTGGTTTTAAGGAAGAGAAACCCACGGGAAGAAAGGGTGATGCTACGGGCCTCAGGGACAACTAGATCCAGAGAAGAGAACACCTGTCTTCCTTATCTCTGGCTTCCATCTTTCCTCCTTTGCATATCGCCTCACATTCTCCTCCAAAATAGACGCGTGTTCCAGGTAGACATGAGCGCTTAGCTCACAATTATATTTTTCAACAGCAAACAGGTGTGTCTCTTTACCCCTCTTCCAGTGAGATCACTCTCAAGGAAATTTGTGAACTTTGGACCCTCCAACACATGCACCAGTAATGGCAGCTGAGTTAGTGGACTGCTACGATTGAACAGGTTTCCACTCCAAAACTAATCACTGTGGTCAATGAGGCAGGGTCATTTAACAAAATGACACCTTTGATTCTTATCTCAGGAGGACTAGTCTGTTCCCCACTGAAAGGGCTTTGTGGATTTGGGGGAGAGAGAGGTTCTGGGAGAGAAAGAGTACAATTCAACTAAGAAGCATCAGTGCTCATTGAGGATAACCAAGAGCAACACAGGACACTCAATACCTTCCAGGCTTGCTGAACACAGCAATCTTGCTGTTCAGGAACATGCCACAAGAAGAATATTCTGTCCAAAGTCTTGGAAAAGTGTGTTTTGCGGTACTTTTGTGTACCTGAAAATTTGTTTCAGGTGACTGCTCACCTGAGTTATTCAAGTTCTGCCCAGTCTCTGCTTTTCTCAACTTTTACCTATTTTCCAAGTGCTTGAGGCAAATCAAGATAAGACAAGCAAGGGATATATTCAGCTCCTGACAACTTAAAAGCGTACTTCAATAAACTAGTCAGAGTACCAGTCACTGCCAAAAGCAGCCACCGAGGTTCACTCAGGACAAGGGGTAGAGTCAGAACCTGTCGGTTTTCTGGCCCTATTTATTTGTAAGATAAGGTCTTGCAGGAGTATGTCACTTTACAAATTCACTCATAAACATTTATTCTGAGACAATAAAGCTTTTATTTTGAGCATTTATTCTGACACAATAAAAATAGAGAGTTTCTTAAGAGCTTTGTTTTGGAATTTAGCTCAACCTGTTGGGAATTCTGCATCTGTCACTGCATACAACTTCAACAAATTACTCACATCTGTTTCTCCGCTGGATCACAGTGAAGATTAGGTGAGCAAGCTAATTAGGTACTTATTTCCTTAAATTTTGTGTTAGAAATGAGGGAAAATAAAGGAGGCAGAGTTTTGTCTAACTGAGAAAGGGAAACATAACTTAAGATATGGACCAATTTTCTCACCAAGGCAATTTTTAAAAACACTCATGCTTTGGTTTCCTGAAGAACTTAACATTTGATAATTGGAAGCAAATATTTGAAATTTTCCCTGGCTCCTGGGATTTTATGAAATGTATGAGATAAAACAACCTTGGAATTATTATTGCTTGATAGATTTTTTAAGGAATTTCAGTCTTCTTTCTCCTTGTAAATTTTCCCTTGTACATTTTTTTTCCTTCCCAGGTAGACACCCTATTCTTCACCCTGTCTAAACTTTATTAACAGTACAAATATAGTATAGGGCTGAAATGTCAAAGTTACAAACTTATAAAATGAAAAGGTCTCCCCTCCAGAGATCACTGGGAGATCAACCCCACAGAGTTGGAGATTTGAGCTGCTGGGTTTGCGTGCACCAGCATGGCTGATCTGGGCCAGCTCTGCCTGTGCACCAGCAGTGTTAAACTCAAGTAACCTCTCTCTCCCTTTTTTCTTTCTTTTCTTCTTTTCTGGTCCAAGCCATCACTGCCTAGTAGAGCCAACAATACTTGCACCACTGAGGAAAGTTTTGGAGTAATAAAGGGTAAGGAGACGTGGGTAGGCTAACAAGGATCTCCTAGAGAGCTGCAAGTTGAAAACTCTGCCCCAGACTCCACTCCTGGAGGCCAGGATCAGCACAGTACCCAGCAATAACCACTGCAGACTCGATAGGGCTAACAAGCACAGAATCAGGTCTTGGCCTGTGCACCACTACGGAACAGTGGACAGCAGAGAAATCACACACTATATATATATAGTGTGTGATTATATATATATATATATATATATATATATATATATATAAGTATATATACATATAAAGTATATATAAAGTATATATATAAAAAGTATATATATATAAAAAGTATATATATATATAAAGTATATATACTTTATATATATATATACTTTATATATATTTTATATATATATATACTATATATATACTTTTTTATATATATATATACTATATATATACTTTATATATATATATATATATATATATACTTTTTGTTTTGTTTCTCCTTTTCTTTATTCTTTCTATTATTCATTCTGTTACCTGTCTCATGTGTTCTCTTTTCTACCTATTCTTTCATGTTGGTGTTGCTTAGATTTTACTTTTATTGACTCCTGCCTTGCTCATATCTTTCCTTCTCTCTACTCCCTTTTCTCTCTCTCACCTTCCTCAACCAAGTACTCTGATTTTTCTTTTTATTTTCGTTTTCTTTCTCTCTTACATTTTTCATATGAAGGAATATTGTCTAGATTCTATATGGTGTGACCCACGACTTCTACTCTTCACTCCTCCTATACTCTCTACACAAGTTTCTCAAAGTATAAGTAATATCCTTTTATCCTTAAGCCTTGCATCGACTAGAACTCTCTTCATTGACCTTGCTAACTTTCACTATCCCTCATAATCCCCCCCTATATACAGGGTAAAAACCACTTTACTAACAGAAAGCCACTACATACAAATTCCTACTTTATATTTGATTCTGCTTTATTACTGTGTTGACCTTGCTCCTATGGTTAAAAATAAAAAGTTAATCATTACCACAGTGGGTCAATTTCATGAATATAATTAACACTATTGCTTTTGGTAATGTACTAGTGCAACAGGATGTTAAACAAGTTACAACCAATTTTACTTTCTCAAATGGCAAAATGGGGGTGATAATCATTAACACAGTCCAAGGTTTTGAGACAGACACAAAAGCAAAGAACCACATAGAAGACACTGAAGGAACAGACTTCTCCTTGGAAAACATTGATATCTGTCTTCAAGTAACCTTCCAAAAACAAAATATAAAAATCAACCCTGAAACTAAAAGGGGAAAATACTTATAGACCCAAAGAAAATGATGAGACCAAGAAGTAAAATACAACCCTGGAACCCCAGCCCACGCAGAACAAACCCAGAGGACAATGAAATAGAGGAAATCACAAAACACCCACACAAACTTTCAGAAATGATATCAGTAGAAGTTAAAAAACAGATGGACAAAGCTATAGAGAACATTAGACTACAAATAATTGGCCAAGTTAAGACAGAGATGACTATCACAATGAAAGACCTGCTCAGTGAGTTTAGAGTAGACACAGATATAAAAATAGAGGAGCTTAGAAAAACAATGGAAAAATTCACCACTCAACTCAGGAAAGAAATGGAACCCATGAAACAGATCCAAACAGATATCCAAGAAATCAAAAACTTCTTTGAAAGTATACACAATAGATTAAATGAAAGCAAAGACAGAATCTTAGAACTAGAAGACAGGACTGCAGTTCATGACCAGGAAAAGGAAAACTTCTTAAAAATAGCTACAGACTGTGAAAAATCAATACAACTGCAAGATGATGCAAAGACAAACAACATAAGTTTGACTGGAGTGAATGAAAAAGAAGGGGACAGTGTAAAGGATATAAAAAGATTATTTACAGAAGTAATGACAGAAAACTTCCCAAGCATGAGAAGAGAACTTGATATACAGATAAGTGAGGCATATAGAACCCCAACTACCCATAACCAAAATAAATCTACACCAAGACATATAATAATCAAGATTCCAGAAATTCAACAAAAGAACAGAATACTGAAAATTTTTAGAGAAAAAAACGAAATCATCTATAAAAGTGAATCCACCAGAATAACAGCAGACTTCTCAACACAAACTCCTAAATCAAGGAGAGCCTGGAGCAAAATACTTCAAGTCTTAAAAGAAAACAATCTCCAACCCAGATTCAATGTACCCCATGAAATTATCTTCAAATTCAACAATGAAATAAGACACTTCCATGACAAAGAACATGAAGAAATTCATGACCTCCAAACCACCCCTACAAAATATTTTGAAGGATATCCTAGAAAAGGAAAAAGGAAACTATAATTACAAGGACACTAATAAAAAGAATCCATCAGGCAAGACAAACAAACTGGGGTGAAACACAGAACCAACAACAGAAAAGATCTATGACAACAATAAGTCAATATATAACAGCTGTAGCCATCAATGTAAATGGTCACAACTCACCAGTCAAAAGAAACAGACTAGCAGAATGGATCAAGAAACAAGATCCATCAGTATGCTGCATACAAGAGACACATTTAACTCAAAAAGAGATCCGTAGACTGAAAATCAAAGGATGAAAACAGTATTTCATGCAACAGGAACCCAGAAAAAAGCAGGGCTAGCTACACTAATCTCAGACAAATTGAACTTCAAACCAAGACTGATCAAGAGGGACAAAGAAGGTCACCACATACTTCTCAAGGGAAAACTCCAAGAGGAAGAAGTAGTAATAATTAATATTTCTGCACCAAATATTGGTGTACCTAACTACATAAAACAAATATTAAGAAACATGCAAGATCAAATTAATGCTTACACAATTATAATGGGAGACTTCGATACCCCACTGTCACAAACAGATCAACCTGACAAAAAATTAACAAAGAAATATCGGAACTGAATCTCATCTGTGAACAAATGAACTTAGCGATGTCTACAGAATGTTCCACCCCATAACAGCAGAATACACATTCTTCTCAGCTGCACACAGAACGTTCTCCAAAATAGACCACATACTAGCTCTTAAAGCATGTTTTAGTAAATGTAAGGGAACTGAAATTTTCCCATGCATACTATCACACCATAGTGCAATAAAACTGGAATTCAATGGTAACAGAAACCAAAAGAACCACATAAACACAGGTAAACTAAATAATATCCTTCTGAACAACAGCTGGGTCATAGAAGAATTTGTATAAATCAAGCAATTTATACAATTTAATGATAATGCCAATACAATATTCTGGAACCTATGGGATGCAATGAAAGCAGTGCTACGAGGGCAATTCATTGCACTGAACTCCCACATCAGGAAGACAGAATGAGCTCAAATAAACAACTTAATGTTGAACCTCAAACGTCTAGAAAAAGAAGAACAAATCACACCCAAAACTCGTACGAGAGAGGAAATTATTAAGATCAGAGCCGAAATTAATGCAATTGAGACTAAGAAAACAATACAAATGATCAACGAATCAAAGAGTTGGTTCTTTGAAAAATAAAATAAAATAGACAAATCCTTAGCCAATCGTATAAAAAAAAAGAAAGAAAAAACCCAAATCCATGCAATAAAAAATGAAAAGGGTGAAGTCACAACTGACCCTATGGAAATCCAAAGGACCATCAGTACCTACTTCAAGAACCTATACTCAAACAAGATGGAGAACACTGAAGAAATGGATACATTCTTAGAAACTTATGAACTACCAAAACTGAATCAAGATGACATAAGAATACTAAATAACCCAATATCAGCCATTAAAATTGAAGAGGTAATTAAAAACCTACCAACAAAGAAAAGCCCAGGTCTTGAAGTTTTCGCAGCTGAATTCTTCAAGAAATTCAGAGATGATCTTATACCACTATTCCTTAAACTCTTTAATGAAATTGAAAAGGAAGCAGTACTTCCAAAATCATTCCTGGAAGCAAGTATTACCCTGATTCTAAAACCAGAAAAAGATCCAATCGAAAAAGAGAACTACAGGCCAATTTCCCTAATGAATATAGATGCAAAAATTCTCAACAAGATACTGGCAAACATACTGCAATGAATTATCCAGAACATTATACACTATGACCAAGTAGGATTCATTCCAGGGATGCAAGGATGGTTCAGCATTTGCAAATCAATACATGTAATACACCATATCAACAGAATCAAAGACAAAAATCACATGATCATCTCAATAGATGCAGAAAAAGCATTTGGCAAAATCCAACACTCATTTATGATAAAAACTCTACAGAAATTAGGAATAGACGGTCTATATATAAATCTGATAAAAGCCATCTATGACAAACAAATGGCCAACATCACACTAAATGGTCAGAAATGAGAAGCTTTCACACTAAAATCTGGAACAAGACAGGGTTGTCCAATATCACCACTATTATTCAATATAGTTCTAGAAACATTAGCCAGAGCAATCAGGCAAGAGAAAGAAATAAAAGGAATAAAAATAGGAAAGGAAGAAGTTAAACTATCATTATGTGTGGATGACATGATACTCTACCTAGAAGACCCAAAAATTCCACCAAAAAACTTCTAGATTTAATAACTAAATTCAGTTGCATAGCTGGGTACAAAGTCAACACCCAAAAGTCAATAGCATTTCTATATACCAATAACAAACTCACTGAGAAAGAAATAAGAGAAAATATACCTTTCACAATCACGTCCAAAAAAATGAAATACTTAGGAACCTATGTAACAAAACAACTAATGGATCTTTTCATTGAAAACTACAGTACTCTAAAAAAGGAAATTGAAAGGGATATCAGACAATGGAAAGATATCCCATGTTCGTGGGTAGGAAGAACCAACATAGTGAAAATGCCCATAAAATTTACTTCCTAAATTACTATACAGATTCAATGCAATTCCAATCAAAATATTAATAACGTACTTCACAGAATTAGAGAAAACAATGCTAAAATTCATCTGGAATCAGAAGAGACCAAGAATAGCAAAAACAATTCTGGGCAACAGGAATAAGGCAGGGGGCATCACAGTCCCTGACTTGAAATTATACTATAAAGCTACTGTCATAAAAACAGCATGGTACTGGCACGAAGACAGACCTGAGGACCAATGGAACAGGCTAGAAGATACAGAAACAACTCCAAATATCTCATCTTTGACAAAGGAGCCAAACACCCTTACTGGAAAAAAGATAGCCTCTTTAATACATGGTGCTGGAACAATTGGCTTGCTACATGCCAGAAACTAAAACTAGATGCATGTCTTTCACCACGTACTAAGCTAAAATCAAAATCAAAGATCTAAACATTAAAACAGAAACACTAAATCTACTGGAAGATAGAAGGGGAAGAACTCTTGAAGACATAGGTGTAGGGAAAAAAAATTTATGAACAGAACCCAGTCTGCACAGGAAACAGTACAAAGAATCAGTGCTTGGGACACATCCTATTAAAAGGCTTTTTCACAGCAAAAGAAATCACCAAAAGAGCTGGACGAAAACCCACAGACTGGGAAAACATTTTTGCCAGCTGTCTCTCAGACAAAGATCTGACATCTAGAATATATAAAGAACTCAAAAAAATCAACCCCCCAAATTTAAAGACCCAATCTAAAAATGGGCATCTGAAATAAATAAACATTTTTCAAAGAACTAAAAATAGCAAATAAATACATGAAAAAGTGTTCAACATCATTGGTCATTCGAGAGATGCAGATCAAATCAACACTAAGATACCATCTCACTCCAGAAAGAACAGCTATTATCAAGAAATCAACCAACAACAAGTGCTGGTGGGGCTGTAGGGATAAAGGAACCCTCCTCCACTGTTGGTGGGAATGTAGACTGGTCCAGCCACTGTGGAAATCAGTGTGGAGATACCTCAGAAAACTACAATTAGAGGTTCCATTTGACCCAGCTATTCCTCTGCTTGGTATCTTCCCAGAAGAATCAAAATCATCATATCACAGTAATATATGCACAACCATGTTCATAGCAGCACAATTTGTAATAGCTAATTTTTGGAAACAATCTAAATGCCCAACAATTAATGAGTGGCTAAAGATGTGGTTTTTTTCTACACAATGGAGTACTACTTTGCTATAAAAAGGATAAACTAGAGACATTTGTAGGTTAATGGATGCACCTTGAGAACATACTCTTAAGTGAGATAAATCAGACACTCTTCATACACAACGAATTGTTTCTCTGATATGAGAAACGTTAAGTATAAATAAAAACAAAGAGGTGTAACAGATATGATATAAAAGAGGATAATTTTCAAAGAGAGGAGAACTAGAAAGGAAGAAGGGAGAAAAGAAAAGAAAGGAGAAAGGGAAAAAAATGGAAAAATGGAAATAAACCTGTTGCAAATACAGAAGGGTGGGGGAACAGAAGGGATGGGAGAGAAAGAGGGGGGAAAGCCAAGATATATCATATACAAGTACAAAAATAACCATGTCGAGTATGATCACTATGTATACAATGTACCAATATATGTTCTTGGAAAAAAAAAAAAAGAACATTTTTATCACTTCAAAAGAACTAAAAACAAATATCCTGTTCAAAAAAAAAAAATGAAAAGGCTTTACTTACCTGGAAATTAACATAGAATTTGCAGTAAAAGTCCTGCAGTTCAGGGAGATTTATGTGAAACTTTTCTTTATACCGAAACTGCTATTTTTATAAATGCTAATACTTACTAGGGATTAAATAATTGCTCAAAGAATAGACTTTAAGTTTTCACTACGATAAAATACATTGACGAGGTTGGACAAATTAATCAGTTTGACTAAATTTAGATTCAGGGTATATATACATGATGTGTATACAGATTAAGCCTCATATTGTACCTGATAAATATATCCAAATATCATTGGTCAGTTAAGAATAAATAAAATAATTTAAAAATTAAAGGAGAAGTCACTTTAGAAAGTTAGTTTGATTTGTAAATAGCTGTCCTGGGAAAATGCTTACCCTGTTTTCCATTTCAAATCAATTATTACTTACATTTGCACTTACTGGTTTTAAAAGTTTCTAGAAAAGAAAGCAAAAGAAAAATCAGAAAATAAAATGGATTTGAAGTTTTAGGCACAGTAGAATTTTTCTACATTTGATGATTTTAAAAAAATTTGCCTTGGGATATACACATTTCATTATAGTGTCTATCACCTTGTTTATTTTGATTTTGATGATTTCACCTCCTCATGCCTCTTTGAGATAGCAAAGTACTAAGCTATGCTGAGAAAAAAATCTTAAGAGCTACTTATAATTCTGTCAATATATAATTACATAACTCTTGGGAAAAGAGGATTATTGGGCTCAAGACATGGTTCTGATGCTGCTATGATTTTTGGCTATTTTACTTCTCAAGGATGTGGATTTTTGTGCTATAAAATGATAGAGTTCAGTCCTGTAAGTTCTAAGGTTCCGGCTATGGCCAAGAGTCTATGATTTTAAGCAAACCATAATATACTGTAGAATATCAAGCCCTAAACCATAAAATTTGCTAACATATTTGTTATACTTCTCCTTATTTATGATAATAAAAGTTGATATTACCTTATGACTATACATTAACAGCACGATCTTATAAATAGTGGCTTTCGTGGCTTGCTTCAATCCAGTAAAACCCACTAATCTCACTGCTCCTACTTGTTTGGCAATTATGAAGCCATGTGACAAGCAAAATAGATTTTGTTTTTGGCCGAGGTATATAGTTTGCTGGCAATTCATCCTGGCAGTTGTATTTGCTTCTTACTATTGACTCTGGCCTTTGCCTGTCAAAAATGCCAGATTGCCAGGATATACTTTTCTTTTTTTAGAAAGCAGTAAGCACTTGCAGGGCAGGACGACCAATTATTTGCTGAGAAATGCAAAAGCAACCTAACAGCCTGCTCCTCAAAAAGCGTACACTCAAAAAACCCAATTTTGATAAAAAAAAAAATTTTTGTGCAAGGGGAGAATATAATTGCGAGTACTTTTAATGTTGGCTTATCCGCTTCTTTAGAAATTCAGGGTGATATTTTCATGGGAACGTGAGATTTGAGGTGAGGTAGAATTTTACTTGAATACCACTGCCATGAGTTTGAATGGGTGACTTTTCACAAGGTATTTGTCCTCTTTGAGTTCCATTTCCCTATATGTAAAATGGGGAGTGTAATACTTACATAGTAGGCTATTTATGAGAAATACATTTTTAAAAATATTACATAAACATAGTAAAGACTACCCATTAATTATGAATTTAAATATAAAATTTAATTTGTTCACCAAGATTAGTTTTTAGTATTTAGTGAGAATAGGCAGAGCCTGGAATCAGACAGAAGAGCCCTAGATCTCTGTCTCCTCAAACTCTTCTATAGAATGAGCAACATGCGTGTAATAGATTTCATGGGTTTGTTTAATTCCAAACTTCTACCAAATCGTTAACAATAACATTTGATCTCTTTATTTGTGACCATTGTCCCAGCAGGCAGAGGCAGCTTATTAGATCATCTTTGCATTTGGTCCTGGCAATAGCTGCTTGACAAAACATTCTTCACAGTAGTAGCCTGGACTATGTGGCATACATCAAACTACTCCCAGGATTAGTTTTTCTGAATCTTGATTGAAATTAGAGACCTATGGGATTTTAGGTGTCCATTCTATGTTGATGCCTTCTCCAAATATGCTTTCGAGGCACATAGAAAACAACTAGCATCAAAGTTGAAGAACTGATACGTTCTCCCATGGGGCCCTGGTGCCTCCTGGGCCGAGGCTAATGGTCCTCCTTGGGGTGAGCTCCAAGGGGGTGAGCACATCCATGAGTAAGATTCCTGGACATTTCCTGGAGCTACAGACATGTGGCCTGCTGGGCTTGCTTAGAGATGAAGGAGGGCTGTCCCCTGTGTTTCTCTGCCTCATTCATTCTATTGCTTTTCTCCTTTCTGTTTTGGGTGACTGGGTGATGTTTCAGAGTACTGACATTAAAGAGAAAGAATAAAACTAGTTGGTCTTAAGAGTTCATTTTCTTTTACCTAAATAAGTATTTTTAAACAAAAACAAATCCAAACCAAGAGAAACACACAGATCTTCCCACAAAGCCCACTGAATTCTTCTCAGTTCTTTTTCCATGAATTTGAGTAGATGATTTTTGCTGCCTCTGACACCTATGCTGCAGGTTGTAGTGGGGCACAATGTCCCTTCTAGGTGAGACCACGGATCCCGGAGACGTGCCCTACCATGAAACTGTTCACAGAAAGTGTATTTTGTGTGAGCATCTCTAAAATGACAGGAGAGATCAAATATGTTCAGGAAGTATACACTTCCACCCCTATTTATCATAGCAGTGTTTGTGGGAGAGCTCGCAGCTCAGTTCTGGGGAAGGACAGGCACGTTGCCTGTTAAGAATGCTTAGAACGGTGGCTCCCTTGGGAAGAAGGGAGCTGTGGGGACGCCATGGAGAAGCTGCCTGCAGTGCTGTGGACCCCAAAGCGGAAGCTGTATTCACTTTCATGTGGCTCCTTTGTGGAGCAGCCATTCAAGTGGGTGGCCTACTTGAAAGTTATTCTGATTTTCTTATGTATGGCTGCTTTTACCAAAACATACATGTAAATTAAATCCAAATTTGTATTTTACCTCTCATTTTTTTTTTTTTACAAAATAAGAATATTCATCCAACAAGGGGGAAAACTTCAAAATTTATGTCTAGAGAGAATGATTATTGAAAACTCTGACAAGGAGATAGCTTTAAAATTACTTCTATTATTCATGAGATTTTTGGATAGTCTGATCCATAGCATTTCGTTATAAAACCTCAATTCAACTGACTTTTAATTTTTTATCACTTAGTGTCTACTCTGTCCAAGACACTTTGCAACACACTATGTAACTTCATTAATCTGATGTGCAATTGGAGTATACAACTTACTCTTAGTTCACGGAGGAGGAACTTCAGACCCACGTTTACCGGCCCAGCAGAAGGCAGAAGTGGGGAATTGATTTGAAATCTGAGTCTAAGCTTTGTGCTTTTTCTCTTCCCCATGTGTGCTGCCTGAACACCTCTTAATATCATTAGGGAAAGCGGTGATCCCACCCCCTTCATGAAATGAGCTGAAAGCCAGAAATTATTCCAAGTTTCTAAATATCTCCGCAGCCATGAGAGCCAAGAGTCCTGTTCCGCACTGGCTTCAAGCGATGATTCAGGGGCACAACTGCCTGGAAGCTTCCGACAGTAAAATTAGGGCAGAAGGTCCTATTTAGTTTTCTTGATTCATCTTTGCCTTTGGGGCTGTGACAAATGAACAACTCACCTGTGAAAGACTTCTGGTGCTTACAATTTCCCTTAATAACAGGATGCTGAACTCCTTTGTTAGACCCAGGCTGGGAGTCTTACTGTAGGATTCAGGGTCTTCTATCAAAAGGCCATACTGATGCCTCTGTGTTGCACACACACACACATGGAGTTTTTATAAACAAGTGCCCAGAATCGCTGAATCTCCGCGACTATTAAAAAGATCATAACCAGCTGCATCTTCTCTTTGTACTTCCACCAGAGAAGTTAAAATATGGTGTTCTAATAAGGGTCTGAAATGCGTAAGGAGTTAGTGGCAATAGCTGAATGCTGACTAGTCTAAAGAATGTCTAAGAAATTGTGCTTATTGAGGTTTGGATTCAGATAGTATAAAATAATTGGAATAACTTTAGTTGGTATCTACACAGAATTTCTTTGGTTTTGCTTTTATATTCCTGAACATTTCTTTTTCCGAAAGACCAATTCTTAGTCATCATTTCATGGTGCTGCATGCTAAAATATTAAGTTCATTACAAATTCTATTTAGGTTTCAAAAATGGGAGAAAAAACATTAGCTTTCATCACTTCTGCAAGAAGTTTATAGAATTAAGACTACTTACTCCTTTCAAACCACAAGGAATTCTGGGAAATTCTTTAAGTAACCACTGTGCTTAGCCTGAACAAGTCAATTCTCAAACAGTGAATGAGAGTCTAATGTTTTTATTTCCACACCATTATCTCTATCAGTACTGTCTTTTTGTAGTTATTCATTTATACAATTTACAGAATCATGATTACCGTTTTGTGTTTTGTTTTCAGCATAGCTCTTAATATTGCATGTTATACAGAGAGCATTTTAAATACTGATCAATGACGATATGCTAATACTTTGACGTGATTCATAATGAAAATTTTAGGTATGAGAGAAGTGTTACAAAGGCTCAAAAGAAATTTGAGAGCAGTGACTCCATTATGGGAGCTTATACCTTATCTAGGCTGTCTTACTTCCTCCTTATCTTTCCCACATTTAGGTTCTTTGGAGTTTATCACGGGATGATTCTCTCTCTCTCATACACACACACACACACACACACACACACACACACACACACACACACACACACATATTTCCCCCTACAAGTCATTATTCTTAAAAAATTTGCCCAACCTTCTGCATTGCTTAGCTCAGTTCATGATGTCACCATGTACTCAGTTATTTATAACAGAAAACTGAGTCATTTTCAAAATGCTTTTCCTCCTTTATCTGCAATATTTCAGCCTGGTAACTAAGAGCAATTGAGTTCATCTCCACTACAGCTTGGAAGACTCTCTGCTCTACTCTGCTTCACTGCCTCTACCTTAAGAATTTTGAGACTCACTGCATTTTGCTTAAATAAAAGACAAAACAAAACAAAACAAAAAGTGAAGATAATGCACTTAACCTTTCTCCTTTGCACAGTATGATTATAACTACACTCAAATTGTATCTACTCTGCTATCTTCTGTTTTGATCCTGTCTTCCAGGTTCACTGAATATGATGCCACTTTCATGTTTTCCCATTTAACACTATTTCAGAGACAGCAATGCCTCTCTACTCCTTCTACACCTCGAAAATTCTCAGTATTCTTTCAAGATCCACTAAAGCTGTCACTCCTTGGAACAACTGCAAATGGATTTAATTATTTCCTCCTCAGTGTTTGCTTCTACAGAACTTAGTACATTGTGCCACATTTATTTTTTCACCTGCTTTAGTTTCCTGTGAGTGGAGGGTTCTTTAAAAAGAAAATAGAGACCATGTTCTTATTTGTCTTCAAATTTCTAGGCACCAAATCTCCCCTTATACACATCTGGTGCTTAGTACATTTTTGTTGTATAGGTTAATGATCGAACTTTTAAAATTATATCATTAAGTCATGCTTTGGATACTTCCCCTCTGCTGTAGCTCTACCATGTACATTTCTTCTCTCTCTCCGCCCCTCACACTCTCTACGTCTCAGAAGGATCATTCCTGAGAAAAAGCAGCATAGGGAATTAGTTTCTTTATAAAATTCTCACTTTTTGTAGACTCGAAATCAAGCAATCAGTCTATCCAAACAATAAGCAATAAAGTCCTCAATTCAGAAATATGAAGAAAGTGTTTCACTGGCATTCCATATTCTAAGAATGTTTTTGTTAGCTGAGCATAGGTTGACGGTACAATATAGATCAAGAAAACAATTCATCAAATTAGCTGCACACCAAACTTCGATAATTTTTTTCTCTTGAGAAAGTTCTGTTATGGCAGTTGTAAAATTCATGTGTTATTTCACACCTTTCTTGCTTTATGTAATGACTGTGGCCTGCTTTATGTTTTGAGTGTGCCAGGAATTTAATCTCAAATCAGGAATACAGGCTATTTCTCCAGAGGAACATATTGAGATAATATTTTAATTTGACTTTTTAAGCTTTAACTGAAACAGAAGAATTTTCTACTTGTACAGATGGAGTCTAGATCATTAAAAGAAAGTAATCTGAGGTTATATAATTCTTCCTTCTTCAAGGATCATGTGGATTCTTTCTGTTTAGATAATGGTTGAGGCTATGGCAGATCCTCTCCTACAGTTACCAACATGTGGTTCAGAGTCAAGGTGCTAGAAATCTCACCTGTGCCTACCATACCACTCATGATGGAATGAACTAGGCACTTCTGGATGCCTTTGTTTCTCCACTTTTATGCCATGACATGTCCCAGTATCAGGTTCTTGTTAAAAGTGGTCATATGGAATTAATTACATCTGGGCATAGCGGAGAGCTAAAGAGCACATGCTTTAGAGTTAGAACTAACTCATTTCAATTCTGGCTCCTTGCTCTACCAGCTGCAAGACTTTGGGCAAGTTACTTAAACACTCTAAACTCAATTACTTCAATGAAATGATGATAGTAACACTTACCTAATTTTGTTATTATAACAATTAAGGACACAGTACATTACTATTATGCATAAATATTTAATAGTTGCTATTTCTTCCTGCTTTCATAAACCGAAACATTTTTCCTAATCTGCTCTATTTGTCAAAAAACATGAATGCCATTCATCCAAGGTCTCTATGGGCCACATTTCAAAGAATTCCAGTAATGGACTCAGGAAGGAAAGGAATCTGGTCAGGACCAAAGTGAACGGCACTTAACAGGTAATGACTGGATTTAGGGCCCTTTATCCATGCCAGGAGGGATTAGGGGTATTCTGGCTGTAATTTTACTACCCTGGACTGCCAAAGTTGTGCAAAACAGAAAGGGGGTCTGGGTAGTGAGGCGAGGCTTATACTTCTTTCAAAGGAAGAGCAGATTCTGAGCTGTAATCCTCTGGGGAGGCCGAGAGGGGAAAGATGAAGTCACTTCTGGGAAAGTTACATTGACAGGATCCAACTCACAGGTAAATATGCTGGGTGTTTTAAAGTACAGCATTAACAACTGAATGTGATTATAATCTGTGATTCTGATCAATTGTTTCCTTCTTAAAGCTAGCTTCTCTAAGAGAGGAGAGGGAAAATTTAGCTTCTCTAAGAGAGAAGAGAAAAAATTTAGCTGCCAAATTTCAATTGGCAGCTAAATTCCAATTTAATGAGAACCAACTGCTATTGCATTCAAGTACTGCATGCAGGAATGGCCTCTCCTTCCCCCAGAGATCACAGTCAAGTGACAGTAAACCATGACAGTATCGCTATGTGACGAACAGTAATTAGTACAAGTAACTTTGTAGCGATCTAACTCAATGCAAAGTTAAAGTTATCCTTGACTATATACTAATTTCCAATTCATAATATATAGAATATTCTAAAGGGATAAAAACATGTTAATCCTTTAAAATATAAGGAGATATTTTATCATAATCTTTAACATAAACTTTATAGGCTGCAAAACCACATTCTGCTAGACTATTTTGAACGCATCTGTTCAAAGGTCAGAGAAGTTTTTAACCTAGAAAAAGAGCCACCACAGGAATACTTCCTACATGAAATAATGACTAATCTTTAGTTTTAAACTGTCAGTGCTGTATTTTGCCTAAGTAAAAATGTCTGAAGATATGCCATGAATTGTCTATACAATGTATTTTTACAGAAAATACATTAAACGCTGAAGACACAGCATTTTAAAATAAATGTGAATTCATCAGCTTTGCAAAACATGTATTTTATAACTTGGTAATCCCTAGATCATGCAAGAATAGTTCAGTAAATCTAACAACTAAAGACAATATCCTAAATATGATATGACAATTAATAAAAACATTATTCTGTGTCAAGCACATTGCAGTGTTTATTAGTAGCTGCTGGAAATAAACAAAATAGCTGAGGACTATGCTCTGTGTGAAGTGTTGTGGCCCATATTTTCAATAATTATAAAAACAGAAAATTTGTTCACATTTAAAGAGAGAAAATAATAACCATTTCTCTACTAAAGTAAAAATTCTGTGATTGTAATCTTACTGTGATTTTTCATCTTTTGTATAGCTAACCTTGCCATACATACTCTGTTACAGAAAAATACGTACGTGATGATATTAAGCATTAAAATTCTTAAAATCAAGTATGTCCCAGGAATGACTTCTAGACTGAGTTTACTATTGCTTGTTGTGATGGTTAATCTTGTCAACTTGAGGGGTTTGATACACAGATAAGAGATTAGTGAAGCACGGCCTGGTTGTGTCTGGCTGGGTGATGGAGCGGCTACCTTGAGGCCTATATCTGGACCCTGCCCTTCCTCTCTGCCACGCTTGTCCTGTCTCTGCTTCCCAAATGGGAGGAGGTGAAGAGACTACTTCTGCCATGTCCTTGTACCATGATGTTTCTGTCTTGGATCCAGCTGACTACGCACTGGGATTGCAGAAACTGTACACCAAAGGAAACTCCTCCTCTAATTTGTGGGTACCAAATATTTTGTCACAGCAATAGAGAAGCAGACCAATACACTTGTAATATGTGTGCTTTGTTTTTCTTTTGATAACAATGCTGTAACTCCTAGAGAAATGTATTAGATATCCTAAGAATCCCGAATTTTAATAACAAATTTTCAAATACGCTATCATTTGAGGGAAGATAGTACAAAAATGCTGAAACACTATTTATTTCTAAGTAATCTCAGAATAATTTGAAATTCATACATATTTTCACTGTTCCATCTTTGAGGAAATTCAGATATAAAATATTTTTCCTTAAATATTTTGTTTATTAAATGTTTCATTTATTTCATTTTCATTTATCTAACTTAAAAATTGACTTTTGTTTTAAAATATTCATGTACAAAATTAATAATTTTATAGAATATATTCCTTAAAGAATTCAATAATAAGATGATAGTAATCATTGGAATTCTTAGTGATACATTACATTCATTTGGCAAATGGGTAAACAAAGGTTTTGAAAATCAGAGGAGGACATTTCTAAGGCAAATGATTCTCCATTCTTTAAACTGAATCCAGTTTTTAAAAAGAGTAAAAATGGAATGAATATGATAGTACTTTCTTTTGTTATGATATTTAAATATGTTTTAGTTATTCTAAATTTATTAATCATTGAAAAATTTTTGTTAGGGACAGTTTTAAATCCTATGGAAAACAGCAGAAAACAACATGTGGCTTCAGGAAGCAGCAAAAAGATGTGGTCAACCATCAAGCGGTCAGTTCAAAGAACAAAGTAGTTAACAAAAACTCTCAAAATCACCATGGTTTCCAGAAATGAACAGTCTTCTAAAAGACTGATTCTGCTTTATTGGAAGAAAAAATATACTTAATGTTATGGCTTGTATCTAGATGTCTCCCCTTAAACTCTCATGTGGTCATAAGTGGGCTTTTCTGAGGTGGCTCGATCTAGAGTGTGTGATGTTGGGATCAAGGGTGTGAGTCTGGGATTGATTCATGGTGCAGTGCTAGGATTAAAGGTGCCCCACCCCAGGTGCAAGTGCTACTTGCCCTAAGAGTGGTAGCTTGGATAGGATATTAAAGACAGACAGAGCACTGCCGTCATTGTTGCTGCTTTGCTGCTTAGCTGCTTGCTGCTTTTCACCTTCTGCCCACCATGAACTGTTTCTCCTCTGTGATGCCCTCTGCCCTGCCACCCTGTCTTGGAGCCAGCCAACTATGAACTGAAACCTGTAAAAAACCATGAGTTACAATGAACCTTTCTTCTTTTAACTTCAAGTGTCAGGTATTTTGTCTCAACAACAAGAAAAGTAACTAAGACACTTGGTGAAACACTGAAGAGACAGACATAAAAGCAAAATAAATTTCACCTGTGAAGTACTCTTTTTCTACACTAATTCATGTTGATATATTTGAATATAAGCAGTTACTTTTAGTAATTATACAAAAGGAAAGAATGAATCATAGTTTTCTCAAAATAGATAATGTCGTAAAGCAATTGAGACTTACAATGGCTGCATTTTGCAAATATGGTGGCATCACTGCTTTTTCTACTTCTAATCTTGCTCTTTTAAATCGGTTTGTTTTATGTTTTAGACTTTTCCATGGATTACAATGTCTTTGTAATCCTAGAATCACATGCCAAGTCTGTTTTCTATGTAAATAATTACCCTAAATATAAAAATGTTTGTTAATTAAGTGAATTTTCTTTTTTGTGTACATTTCATTGTAAGCATATTCTCTTTGAATTTTATTACTGTTCACATTTTAGAATACATTATATGTAACTTTAACAGTTTAATAATTCTTTTTAGCTTACAGCTAATAATAAAGTATATACCAGAGATCTGAGTCATGTGTCTCATACTTCTTAAGGACTAATACTTGTTCCTAAAACAGTTATGATCTAAGTCTCTTGGACACTTTAAAATAACAATATTTATGTGGATAGTTTACTGCTAGAATAACTTAAAAAAAGCAAATATTTAACCAAAACATTTCACAAGGTTATTTGGAAGACAAAATATAAATATTTACTTATATGCTACCTCATTCTGAAAAGGCTTTGGAAAAGTTCACAAAGATAAAATATGATAAAAGAAAAATTTTAAAATAAAAAGGGAGAAAAATAAAGTAGAGAAAAATGAGAAAGAAACAGAGATTCTAGAATAGCAACAACATCAATTTATGCTACTACTGAAATTACTAATCTTTATTAAGTCTCTCTGGTGTCCCTGGTACTTTTTGAAAATACTCTACATATATTTACATATTTCTCTTTAAAAGATACAATGCTGTATATATTTTGATAGAGCTATGTCACAGATTTGTCTCCAATGGTTGCCCAAATTATACAAACAGATAAATAAATATAAGATACAAAAAGTAAAAATAAATAATGTTTCAGAAAAGGCCCATCTACTGGTTTTGAGTATAGAAAACAGACATAGTTTAAGTAGATGTCCAATTGGCAAGAATACCAGATAACAATCTATAATAGATGCTAACATAGTCTTCAAAATAGTTAATTAGGGAGGTGATTTACAGACTGTTTTTCTCCACAGTTCTTTTACAGCAGAGCATTGGTTTACAGGGAAATGTTGATAATCTAGAAAGTGTGTGAGGAGAATAAGAGTCCTATTAATTACACACCAGTAAATTATATATGAACTGCTGGCAGATGAGAGTGGATTAACTGTAGATTTAGTTTTATTTTTGTGTGTGTTTATATGGAGTGCATGATAAAGAGATGAACTGCTCTGGAATTCAGATAGAAGTGGTCTTTTCCCTACAATCTCATCCTGTATGTTAAATCAACAACATACATACATTTCAGGACTTTCTTTTAATATTAAATATTAGAGTATTTTAATTAAATATTATTTATGTATTAGTTTGGCCAGGGCACTTCCTTCTCTATGTTTGTTACCCAAAAGAATTTTTAATCATGTTTGAAAGGAGGACATTTTGCCGTAGAGCAAAATATATCTTCAACAATTATAGAATACTGTAACATGATAGATTTTATGTGATTTGTTTTTTGTTTTTGTTACTTTTTAAAAGTGTCTTCAATCTGAACAAATAACAAACATCGAAATACAATTTAATAAAAATTAATTCTATGAAGGCGCAAAACCATCTGCTCTAATGGTTTTGCGCCTCACTGAAGGTTTGCATTGGTCGATCAAAGAACTGAATGTACTTGAGGGACAGGAGGAGAGCAAGCATCATCAAGAGGGGAGTCTGGTGCCCAGGTGAGCGAAAGTTGATTCTTTTAGGATGAAAAATATGAAATATTACAATCATTTTAAAGCTCCAAGGAGGCACAGAACATAAACAGTTACGTGGTGTATTCATGGTATTAAAATTTCATGGGTGTTTACAGTTACAAGGAAAAAAAGTATTAAAAGGCTTAGTTGGGCACCAATAATGAAGTTTGAAAAATCTCTCCCCATCATGCTTCTGGTTTGAACTGAGTTGCGAGGGTTTATGATACATGAAATAGGTTTTAATTTACTCGTGTATTATGAAAGCAGTAAGAACTTATTCATGATTTATTACTGACAAAAGGTAGATACTTTATTCTAATTCTACATAACAAATAGACTATCCCTATGCTAAATAATTAAGGCATATAAATAGTAAAAATATACACAAACTCATAAGAATATCACAGGCATCTTCATTACAGAAGTCAAGTTTTACAAGATCTTGGAGACAACCTTACAGAAACCAGCTTATATCTCACAAGCTGGGAGCTAATGGTAACGACCTAGATTGGTAGAAATCAGGCAAAATGCAAATGTGAATGTGATCTTGTCTCACTCTGAGTAAGATGGGAAGGCACGGAAAGTTTCCAAGCAGAGAAGTGATTAGAGCTGATACATTTTAACATGATAATTGTGGTCACTACATTGAGAATGAGCCTTACAGGGTCAGGCAGAAAGCAAAATTTGACAGTGAGTGTCAAAGTCCTAGAAACAAAGCATCATGGCTGGACCATGATGGTAATAGCAAAGGTGGATATTTCTGGTCATACTGCCTTGCAGTAGCAAGACCTTTAAAATGTCCTGATAAAATGCATATAGTACCTAAAATCTAAATAGACAACTTCATGGAGGATTAGAGATGCTTTACTGAGATGGGTGAAACTTCCCCTTCCTCTTTCTTTCCCTCCTTCCTTTTCCTGGTACCCAGATTAAACCCAGAGCCTTTGCACTGAACTCTATCTCTTCTTTTGCCAACTTTTAAATTTTGAGATAAGGGGGCTGGGGATTTAGCTCATTGGTTAGAGTGCTTGACTAGTGAGCACAAGGGCCTGAGTTTGATCCCCAGCACCAAAAAAAAAAAAAAAAAAAAAATTTGAGATAGAGTCTTGCTAAATTGCTGGGCTCAAACTTGCAATCCTCTTGCCTCAGCCTCCCAGAGTGCCAAGTGACACCAAGGGAATGCTGGAGTTACAGGCATGTGTCACCAAGCCTGGCTTAGTAGCCACCACTTTTGAATAGACTGTAGGAGGGGCAATGTCACTGGGGGAACATAATTTCAGATAAAATAAAAGGAAACATTCAGGGAAGACACAGAAGTTATGGAAGACTTTGATGAAGACTGACAGTAAATTCCAGACATCAGATTGGGAAGGTTTTAAGAGTTAAGTGTGGACAGAAAGAATTGGGCCTTAGGGTTGTACTAATCTGAGAGTCTTGAGCTTCAGGTGATTGGTTTTCATACACTAGACTCAAGTGCATGAAGAGCTAGACCTGCCTGCTGGAAGGCAGGGAGCATTGCAGGTGAGTCCAGAGGGGAGACCCTGGTGGGAAGATGGGAAGTTCCGCTTGCACACAGACACGTGTGGTGAGTGCTGTGTCATGAGTTTGGAGATGGCCCCATGTGCAGGATAAAGGGGAAGGAATGAGGTTCAGATAAACAGTGGTTTTAAATATGGACTTGGAGTCAGACCTGAGATTCAAGGTGGAAACTGAGAACATGAAGGGGATGCAGGACAGAAAAGGAAGCAATGAGGTCAGTGGTGGGTCTGGGTGGGGACAGGAGAACTGCTGGAATTGAGAGGAAATTGGAGAGAAAAAACTGGGAACAGAAGAGCTAGTTATTATATAATAAGAAGCTTAAATTAAGATTTTAAAAAAATTTGCTACTAATAGTACTATCAAGATGTCCATGAGTTCTTAAGCTTTTTTGGGTATCATGGATACCTTTAGTACCCATGGGTCTCTAAAAATTCTGAGAATACTGGAAATAATGCTTTTAGATGCATAAAATGCAATACGGAATTAAAAGAAAAACAATTACATTGAAATGAATTTATAAAAGTATTATATATTTACTAACACATTAAAATGGTACACTTATTAACACATTAAATAACAAGATGTAGGAATGGGCCTAATAATAATATTTTCAATATTTTTGAAAGAATAATTCGAGTTGCAATTTAAAATGAGAATTGTATGATCGGTAACCCACATTTATATTTGAAGGATGTTGAACTTTAGTTAGAAATGAGAAAACCTTGTAATTTTTTTTTTTTACTAAGTTCAAGGCCTCTTCAAATTCTAATTCTTATTCAGTCTGTGGCCCCAGTGGAGATTCTGATCACAAGTAGGTGACTGAAGCCGGGGAAAGGACAAGATTTCAGGAAAGGGGAGGTAAACAGATTGACAGGCCAGAACGTCGGAAGAGAAATCGCCACAGACACCAGTATCCCAAGAATGCACAATCTCCAGGCACATTTGGACCCCAGGACATTTCCACTGAGGCTAGGTCTATGCAGCCGCCCCTCTGAAATCTACAACAGCCTTGGTGCTTCCTGCTTCTCACGGCCACGTGACTCAAGCCAGGAGACTGGCTTTCAAATCCATTTTTAAGAAAAGAGATGAGTGTTATGTTTGCAGGACCTGGTATAGAAAACCACAGCAGATAACTGGCTGGAAAGAGAAGTTTATACTCTTGAAATGTGTTCCAAATTCTTTATTTTCTTTTGGACTGGCTCTATAAAAACTGCCTCTGGAATGTCCCTCACTCTACTGAACTGGTCTCATACTGTGAACAATCCACCAAGTGGCCTGGCTTCTAGCCTTATCCAAAAATAGGAAGTACTCTGAGCCCTAAATGTTCCTTCATAAATCTCCAAAGCTGGTCCCTAATGTAGTACAGAAGGGGCCATTTAAATTTGTTGGCGTATCGCTTTTCAGTTTAAGTGTTTTATGTTCTCTCTTACTACAGCATTAAAGGTTTCTAGTTACATCTGTGAAAAATTTCCTGGGTTTTATTGTTTAACAATGACAAACTCATTTTCCTTTATAAATGTTTTTCAGATTTATGTGACAGTCAATTAGCGTCAAATCTCAGGAGAGAAAATTCAAAGCCCAACTTCCTTTTTCAGCACAATTGTCTTTATATTGTCCGGATATATTTACAAATTTCAACACAGCCTATGATGTTTCAAAGGAAAATGAATTTTGAAGTAGTATTTTGATGGCTGATGCATATATCAGTTAAAGACAATTTGGATACTTTTGTTTTAATTCACTTATTTATTAATCTTCTTTCAGGAGAGAATATAAAGTAACAGCCTATGATTTGAGGGGAGGTACATCTATCTTTATATTTGATTCCTAGGAACGGCTTGTTTCCAATACATTTGCATGTACAGAAGACATATATCAATGTAAATTTTCATCCTGTTAACATATCAACACTCAGAAAAAAAGCCAAATTGAACTTAGCAGTAGTTTGCCAATCACACAGAGAGGATATGATTGTGTAAGACTATGTACTTGCTCATGACTAATTTATTGATGCAGAGTATTGTGACTCACCCTAAAAGAGGTTGAACTTTACACCTAATTTCCTCAAAGTTTGGTATTATGCAAATAAGGCGAGAAAACCAGCAATTTAGTAAAACTGGAATTTTGCTGATACTGACTGTTTAGAGAAGTAAACCCCATCTTGGGATCAATGTATCCTTAGGACTGCAGGTTTCTTTTCTGAAATCTCTTTGATGTAATCACATTCTTGAAAAATAGTAAATTCCTTTAATTTCTAACCCTCTTTTCCAAAGCACTGACTATATATTCTCATGACTAGGTTACAATTTTAGTTCTAGCAGCAATATTCTTTCAAGATTAGAGCCTCCAAGGTATAACTTTCTAATTTTAGTATGTATCACCAAATGCAGGTTTTGAAGTGAAAGACTCACCTCAAAGATTTTAGTAGTGTGAAATAGCTAACGTAAAACACAAAACAAAACAAAAACATTTACAATTTTCTTATGATAGTAATGACTAAGAGACTTCTTAAATATTGTTCTCCACTTGCCTACTTAAAATCTTTTTAACAGAGATGGAACCAAATATAAATTTCCTTGAAGGATATACTTGTAGTTACCGACTTTCTTTAGGTCAGAGTTTTCTCAACTTAATTTGTTGACATAATCTTTGGTAATTTGCTCAACATCCTAAATCCTTGTTTTAATCGCTGGTACTGTATTGATGACCATTCCTCATTGCTTGAATTAAAAATAATGCCTTTTATTTTATGATGATACCATAATACTGAAAAAGAAAATACAGAGAGCAATTAAATGTACCGGTTACTCTTACTACTTGTGAGTCTGGGCAATCAAATGATGCTAATCTTTTTTTTTTAAAATAACTTCAATAAATCTTTCAAATATTTTCATCACACTACTTTAGTGTGTGCAGGTTTTTGTCCAGTAATTGTAATAGTGCAGCTAATATCAATTTCAATGCCATAAGATTAATTTAGAAGTTAAATCAATTTATTTTCTTCTTCTTCTCCTTCTCCTTCTCCTTCTCCTTCTTCTTCTTTTCCCATTACAGTGAACACTTTCTAAAAATCCACATCCGGCTGGATTCTTCAGCTTTGTTTTGAGGGCTCTCTGGAGAACCTGTCCATGTGGATAGCAGGCCTGCTGCACCTTCTCCTGAGCTCTGGGCACCACTTTTCTCATGCTCAGCCCTCTCCTCTCCAGCTGGGGCAAGCACTGGATGCTACAATTCCCGACCCTCTCGCTGCCCAGAGCCCCTGCCAGGAGAACTGGAAGGCCCTGGAGAAGCAGAGGAGTGCAGAGCCCTGCGGGCCTTGGACGCCAGGAGTACGGGAAGCCCTCCCCTGGGGAACCTCTGGTGGAGCCCCACTGGGTGCCGCAGGAGGGAGATTCTGGCTTTTCTCCAAGCCAGCAGATAGTCTCATGGCTCTTACAAGTGGTTTTGTTCTTCTTCCGATTAATTCAATGCTTGATTACACTATCCAGAGACATTTCGTCTTTCCTGACAGAAACCCCACTAATAGAGGAGACGAAAGAAAGACCTTTACAGAAATCCATGGCTTCAGGTTTTGAGCCTGAATTTACTGGAAACCAGTTAAAGGACTGTAGAATTGATCGGAGATCTGCCATCTGTGGGTTGAAAATATTGATAATCTAAGGACTGTGAGTGAAATGGGTGAACTGGAGTACACCACTCATCTCCTGAAAACACATGGATGCTTTCCTGCTAATCTTAAAACACAGACTTGTGAGAGCATCCTCTGGGGATGGCCTTAGCAGAGCGAGTGAGCGGAGAGTGGACTGAGCCTGAGACTGGGCACAGTCCAGACCCTGCAGATCTCTGCTCCCATGTCTCCGCATCCTTGCGCGTGCGACCCACAGCCTGCAGGCCCGCCTCACAGGGACCTCTTTCGGCTTCTTGGACATGCAGAGCCCTTTCCTACATGCCTCTAGCTTTCTGTCTCAATGCCACCTTGTTAGAGACAAGCTTGACCTCCGTTCTACCCGAATCAACCTTTTCACATCAACCACCCATTTCTCCTTATCATTTTATTACATGCAATTATTTCATTATTTATTTGTTAATTCATTATTTTTGATTCCCTCTAGAACACAAGCTTTAGGAGGGCTTGCCAAGTGTTATAACTGGTATTACAGCAAACTGCCTGATATGTGCAGACATTCATAAAGTTTTTACTGAGTGAATTAATTCACTACAGAAAAAAAGTTATTCCCGGCCCAGGTGAGCGTCCTGGGCTAGGAACAAAGGACTCCAATGTGGGCCGGAGGTGTCCCATTGCGATCTCCAGCGGCAGGGAGCTGCTCGGCTCCAACCCAGCCACCCAAAAGCGGCGCGGCAGGGCCTCCTGACCGTGGAATTTCCCCAGCCCAGGTGAGCATCCCAGGCTGGGAACAAAGGACTCCAACGTGGGCGCACGTGCCAGCAGGGTCTGAATCCATCAACATGCATAAAATCTAGGCCTCCTCACTGGTGATACTATCTTCTGCTGTTTCCCCACCCACACTTTTTTTTTCTTTGTTCGTTTGTCTGTTTGTTTGTTGGTTTGCTTGTTTATTTTATTGTGCTTTGTTGCCTTTCATTGTCACTTTCTTTATTCCTCCTCTTCTCCAAGCCACTAATACCAAGCAGATCCAACTATTACCATACCACTCAAGATATCTCGACAGACATAATGCTCAAAAGAACCAAGAAATGCATATAGCCAGAAGAAACTGCAAAAACAGACATTCTCTATGAGAACACTATTAGCTATTTTAATGTAACCTCCCACAAAGAGACATAAGACCAACACAGAACACAAACCAAGAGGGGCAAATTGCATATGTATACAAAGAAAATGACAAGACATAGAAGCAAAACACAACCCCAGTTCCCCAGCACACCCAAAACAAATACAGGGGACAATGATGTAGAGGAAAATGAAAGACACCCAATCAAACTCTCAGACATGATAGCTGTAGAAGTGGAAAAGCAGTTAGGCGCGGCCATAGAGAACATCAGACTAGAAATAATGGTCCAAGTCAAAAAAGAGATGACAAGCATAACCAAGGATTTGCTCAGTGAGTTCAGGGTAGACACAGATAAAAAAAAAACAGATGAGCTAAGAAAAACAATGGAAAACTTGAACACTCAACTTAGCAAAGAAATGGAACCCATGAAACACATCCAAACTGATATCCAAGAAATAAAAAACTCTCTGGAAAGCATATGCAGCCGATTGAATGAGAGCGAAGATAGAGTCTCAGACCTAGAAGACAGGTCTGCAATAAATGACAATGAAAAAAAAGACCTCTTAAAAATAGCTAGAGAATATGAAAAATCACTACAACAGCTGCAAGATGATGCAAAGAAGAACAATATAAGAGTGATAGGAGTGAATGAAAAAGTAGGAGAAAATGCAAAGGATCTAAAAAGATTATTTACAGAAGTAATGACAGAAAACTTCCCAAGCATGAGAAAAGAACTTGATATACAGTTAAGTGAGCCATATAGAACCCCATCTACCATAACCAAAATAAATCTACACCAAGACATATAATAATCAAGATTCCAGAAATCCAGCAAAAGAACAGAATACTGAAAATTATTAGAGAAAAAAAAAATCACCTATAGAGATAAACCCATCAGAATCACAGCAGATTTCTCTACACAAACCCTTAAGTCAAGGAGAGCCTGGAGCCACGTAATTCAAGCCTTAAAAGAAAACAATCTCCAACCCATATTGATATATCCAGCCAAGCTATCTTTCAAATTCAATAATGAAATAAGATACTTCCATGACAAAGAACAACTGAAGAAATTTGTGACCTCAAAACCACTTCTACAAAATATCTTGAAGGAGGTCCTGGAAAAGAAAAGAATTAATGCTAATTACAAGGACACTAATAAAAACCCACCAGGTAAGACAAACAGTTGAACTGAAGTAAAACACAAAACCAACAACAGAAAAGATATATGGCAAAAATAAGTCAATATGTAACAGCTATAACTATCAATGTAAATGGGCTAAACTCACCTATCAAAAGAAACAGACTAGCAGAATGGATCAAGAAAGAAGATCCAGCAATATGCTGTATACAAGAGACACATTTAACCCAAAAAGAAATACACAGATTGAAATTCAAAGGATGGAAAACAGTATTTCATGCAATAGCAACCCAAAAAAAGGCAGGAGTAGCTATCCTAATCTCAGACAAAGTAAACCTCAAACCAAGACTAATAAAGAGAGATAAAGACAGACATTACATACTTCTGAAGGGAAAATTCTAAGAGGAAAGAAATAACAATCATTAATATTTATGCTCCAAATATTAGCACACCCAAATACATAAAACTAATACTAAGGGATATGAAAGATCAAATAAACACTAACGCAATTATAATGGGAGACTTCAACACCCCACTGTCACAAATAGACAGATCATTGAGACAGAAAATCAACAAAGAAATATCAGAACTGAATCAACTCTGTGAACAAATGGAGTTAGCAGATGTCTACAGAGCATTCCACCCTACAACAGCGGAATACACATTCTTCTCAGCTGCACACGGGTCGTTCTCCAAAATAGACCACATACTTGCTCACAAAGAATATTTAAGTGAATGCAAGGGAATTGAAATTATCCCATGCATACTATCAGACCATAGTGCATTGAAAATATAATTCAATGGCAGCAGAAACCAAAAAAACCACATAAACACATGGAAACTAAATAATATCCTTCTGAATAACGGTTGGGTCACAGAAGAAATTAAAGAAGAAATTAAGCAATTTATACAGTTAAATGAAAATGACAGTACAACATACCAGAACCTATGGGATACAATGAAAGCAATACTGCGAGGGAAGTTCATTGCACTGAATTCTCACATCAAAAAGACAGAAAGAACTCAAATAAACAACTTAATTTTGAACCTCAAACAACTAGAAAAAGAAGAACAAATCAAGCCCAAAGCTCATAGAGAGGAAATTATTAAGATCAGAGCTGAAATCAATGCAATTGAGACTAAGAAAACAATACAAAGAATCAATGAATCGAAGAGTTGGTTCTTTGAAAGAATAAACAAAATAAACCCCTAGCCAACCTTATCAAAAAAAAAAAAAAAAAAAAAAAAAAAAAAAAAAAAAAAAAAAAAAAAAAAAAAGAAAGAAAAGACCCAAATCCACGCAATAAAAAATGAAAGGGGTGAAGTCACAACTGACCCATCAGAAATTCAAAAGATCATCAACACCTACTTCAAGAACCTATACTCAAGCAAGATGGAAAACACGGAAGAAATGGACAGTTTCCTAGAAACATATGAATTACCAAAACTAAACCAAGAAGAGATAAAAACACTCAATAAACCAATATCGGCCAATGAAACTGAAGAGGTAATTAAAAACCTACCAACAAAGAAAAGCGCAGGTCCTGATGGCTTCACAGCCGAATTCTACAAGAAATTCAAAGATGATCTAATACCACTATTCCTTAAACTCTTTAATGAAATTGAAAAAGAAGCAGTACTTCCAAAATCATTCCTGGAAGCAAGCATTACCCTGATACTAAAGCCAGAAAAGGATCCAACTGAAAAAGAGAACTACAGGCCAATCTCCCTAATGAACATAGATCAAAAATTCTCAACAAGATACTGGCCAATAGAGTACAACGAATTATCAAGAAGATCATACACCATGACCAAGTAGGATTAATCCCAGGAATGCAGGGATGGTTCAACATACGTAAATCAATATATGTAATACACCATATCAACAAAGTTAAAGACAAAAATCACATGATCATCTCAATAGATGCAGAAAAAGCATTTGACAAAATCCAATACACATTCATGATAAAAACACTACAGAAAATAGGAATAGATGGTGTATACCTAAATTTGATAAAAGCCATATATGACAAGCCAACAGCCAACATCACACTTAATGGTCAGAAACTGGAAGCGTTAAAACTAAAATCCGGAACAAGACAAGGTTGCCCACTATCACCACTGTTATTCAACATAGTTCTAGAAACATTAGCAAGAGCAATTAGACAAGAAAAAGAAATTAAAGGGCTAAAGATAGGAAAAGAAGAAGTCAAACTATCCTTATTTGCAGATGACATGATACTCTACATAGAAGACCCAAAAAACTCCACCAAAAAGCTTCTAGATTTAATTACGAAGTTCAGTTGCATTGCCGGATACAAAGTCAACACCCCAAAGTCAATAGCATTCCTATACACAAACAAAAAACCCACCGAAAAAGAAATAGCAGAAGATATACGTTTCACAATTACATACAAAAAAATAAAATACCTAGGAATCTATCTAACAAAAGATGTAAAAGATCTTTACATCGAAAACTACAGTACTCTAAAAAAGGAAATTGAAAGGGATATCAGAAAATGGAAAGATATCCCATGCTCCTGGGTAGGAAGAACCAACATAGTGAAAATGGCTATACTTCCTAAACTATTATACAGATTTAATGCAATTCCAATCAAGATACCACCAACACACTTCAAAAAATTGGAAAGGACAATGATGAATTTCATCTGGAACCAAAAGAAACCCAGAATAGCAAAAACAATCCTAAGCAACAGAGGAAAGGCAGGGGGCATCACAGTCCCCAATCTAAAACTATACTATAAAGCTACAGTGATAAAAACTGTATGGTACTGGCAAAAAGACAGACCTGAGGATCAATGGAATAGATTGGAAGATACAGAAACAACTCCAAATGCACTCAAATACCTCATCTTCGACAAAGGAGCCAAACATCCTCACTGGAAGAAAGACAGCCTCCTTAACAAATGGTGCTGGACAAATTGGCTTGCCACATGCCAAAAACTAAAACTAGATGCATGCCTCTCACCATGCACTAAACTGAGATCGAAGTGGATCAAAGATCTAAACATTAAAAC